>CANXYI011509236.1:0-13247 GCA_948208565.1 Hura crepitans
ACATTTAAATCATGGGAAACTCCTTTTGTAATGCCTGAAAATTTTGAGTTAGTGAATAGTGATCTCGAGACTCGGGTCACAAAAATTGGATAGTAAGAAAGGAATAATTATTATAAGATCACAGGTGAAATTTGAATTAAAAAAGAGGTCATTAAGTGGGTTAAATACAAAATGGGAAGTTTTTATATCTGTTTAATTTAATTTAAGTTGAACTAATATTTTCGTGATTTTGATCGGATGGATTTAAAAAATTCATGAGCTAATATTCAAATATTCTAAGGGATTTATAGAACTAGAAGTTGAATTTTTGGAAACCAAGAAAAGTAATTAAGAATCAAAAGAGGAAAGTAAAGAAAAGAAATAAGGGCATAAGTGAAAATAATTAATAAAAAAGGGAGTCAAAGGCATTTTTGCTGAAAAGATCTTTTAAGAACATTGTATGGTAGCCACAAATTAAAAAAAGAAATAAAATGAAAAGGAGAAGGAGAAGGGGAAAAATCGAAAGAGAGAACAAGAGGCAGAGGTGTAGACATTGGGTTTCTAGGACTCCTATCTTTAGATTGCCTAATGATGAAGAAAGGACAAAATTTCGATAAATAAGAATGTTAATGTCCAATTTAAAGATCTATTCATTAAAAGTTTTAGTTAAATTTTGAGCATAGACCTTCGCTCGACCCAAATTGTGAGAAAAAAAAATAAGTGTCTGTGGTAAGCTGATTAGCCTGAGCCCGATGTCCAACATTAATGCCAAGGGAGGTGTGGGGCTGAAGCCCCCCATGATATGGAGTATTTGGAAAAAAAATGTTTTAAAAAATGAATAAAGAATAAGTTTTTTAAGCTTTGGGCTAATAGGGGCAGAATAATGTTGTTTTACCCTTGAAAAGGTCATTTTGGGTTTTCTCAAAATCGTCATTTTAGAGGGCAAAAATGTCATTTTAGGTTTTCTTGAAGCTGTTTTACCCCCCCAAAATGGCATCATTTTGTAAAAGGGGCAGAATTTATGTAGGATTCCTAAAGAGGTGAAATGACCATTTCAACCTCAAACGGTCATTTCAGCTTCCCCAAAACGGCCGTTTTAAGTCTCGAGATCCGTGTATAAATATAAGGACCCCTATTAGTCAAAGAGGCCCACTCTTTTGGCAAGTGCATGCTCAAAGACACAAAAAACACTTTCTAAACACCGTTTTTCTTATTTTTAAAGCAATTTTTCAAAGTTATTTTCTTGCTTTCTCTCAAGTTAACTGAAAATTATTCTTAAAGGCAATTATACATCATGAGTCGATCAATCCTTTATTTTCTTCTTTTATTTCTTCTTTTCTATTTCATTCGTTTGCCAATCAGATGTGGTGCCTTTTATTTTATTTTTTGTCCATTTACTAGTTAAATATGGTAACCTTATGTTATTTAGGTACTCATATACCAGTTAGATATGGTACCTTTATTTTATTTGTCCATTATTAATATTTTGTTCTTCTTTAATTTTGATTTAATTATTATACATTTTTTTTCATCCATTTACCAGTAAAGTGTGATGATTTAATTCATATTTTTTTATTATTTATTTGAATATTTATTTCATTTCATTTCTTATTTATTTAACTGTTTATTTTATGTCCTTTTATTATTTATTCTTTTCATAATGTTGATACTATTATTTTCTTTATACTAATATTATGTTTTTATTATGACGTGAATTGTTTGAGATCTAATGGGTTTTATTTTACCTATCATTTTCTTTTTACCAAACACCTGATAAAGTTAACCTTTTATTTTTTTGTTTCTATTTATTTACTTTGTTTAATCTTTATTTTCTTACTAATTTTCTCTTTTTGTTTTTATTATTTCTTTATTATTCTGATTAGAATGTATTTTAGGCAATTTCAATATAATTTAATTTTTATTCGGTTAGAATGATTTTTAAATAATTGCCATGTAATTTAATTTTCATTTTGAATATTTTCCTATACTTTCTATGAATATTGTAATAGATAGAAAAATATTTTTACACATTATAAAAAATAACCGAATTGATTTCTACTTAATTAATTAGTATTTTCTAATAAAATGAATTTTGATTTTTCTTTAATAAAAGGCATACTAATAAAACATGTTTTCATAAATTGGCATGCAAGAACCAAAGTTTTTGAAAAAAATCAACTACCAAGTTTGATGTATGTTTCTCTTTAATTTTGTGTATTTCTTTTGTAAATATGCTTATTTTATTATGTATCTATGTGACTAAATGCTTTATTTTTATCTTAAAACCTGCTTGAGAAAAAGGATAAAATTATGAATTTAATCTAAAATTTCATATTAACATGAGGTATAAATAAGAGTAGGGTTCCAAATTGCTCTAGTTTTGGCCCTACTAGGGGTGTGCAAAAACCGGACCGAACCGAATTAACCGACCGAACCGACCGATTTTTTCAATTCGGTTTGGTTATTCGGTTATTTCGGTTCGGTTTGTAGTTTAAGATAATTTCGGTTCGGTTCGATTTTAGAAGTCAAAAAACCGAACCAAATATTAATTAAAAATATATATTTTTTATTTATATAATTAAAATTAGTTGAATTTTAAGGGTATATATTGAAAAACCGAACCGTAAAATTTTGGTTAACCAATTTTTTATGGGTTTATATATAAATTTATATATGAATTAAAAAATTTCGATTAATCAAATAACCGAACCGAATTAACCGAAATATTTCGGTTCGGTTCAATTCGGTTAGTACTTTAAATCGGTTCAATTTTCGGTTTGAATTTTTTTTAAATTTCGATTTTCGGTTAAATCGGTTCGGTTCGATTATTAAACCGAACCGACCGTTGCTCACCCCTAGGCCCTACAAGGTATTTCCCAACTTCAGTTAGGTGGCAACTCTTACCTTATGGTGCCCAACTTGCCTTTTCTAGGCTAATCGAATAAAATTGACTTAAGATTCCTCTAATTTCCTTTTCGTCTTTCAAAACTTGAGAAGTGAGATTTAGATTGAGTCTTTGTTATTTTAGCTTGACTAGCCTCTAAAAGAAAGGGATTTGAATAAGAGAAAATCAAGAACTCATCAAAATTCCTTTTCCTTTTAAGGTTAGAGGGGAAGAAAGTAGTGTTAGGAGTTGATTTAAGGAAAAAAGGGATCATGGCAGAAAAGAGTCATTGTTTAAAGGCTCACAACTACAAGAGTTTAAATAGTTATTGAAGATCAAGGGATTATAGTCTGCCGTAGCTGTTGGAATTCAAAGAATTGCAAATTTGCAAACTTTCATCCTTTAAATTTAGAAATGTAAAGGGGGAGATTAAGGTGGTTTTGAGGCTAGAATTGATGCTTAAAAAGGGGAACATCGGATGAAAGTCTAGCCTCACGAGATAAAAATGGCGACGTCAAGGATAGAGCTATGATAGTACGTCAGTGCTAATAGAGAGGTTTAAAATTTGACTCTTTGCTTTCAAACTTCACTGAGATCCTAAAGGGGCGTTTGGGCAATTAACATGCAATAGAGGAAATTAAAGAAAATTAAGAGGGATGAGAAGGCAAGCAGTAGGTCAAATTTGCTGGTATAGCAATGCTAATCGCTTTCGTTATGGTAACAAGTACAATTTTTTATTTTTCTCTTCCTTATTTTAGGTTGTTAAATTTTAGGGGAATGTTTTATCTCAGTGAATTATTAGTGAGGGTTTGTTGTTAATTTCGGTTGATTGAGAATGGTGATTAAAGCAGTATAATGTAAAAAAAGGGCTACCATAAGGAATAGGTGCGAATAATCTCGAATTATGTTGTGTTAGATAGACTTAAGCTATGGCAATTTTATAAAGGTAGAATTAATTAATAGATAACATTTTAGTGGGTTTAAATAGTAGCACTAGAGTAAATCGATTAAATGAGATGCTCACAATTGCTGGATTTGTGTGTGATGGAAGATATTAAAGGGTGTAGTGGATAGATGCTAGTGCTGTTGGTGGTTTTATAAGAGTAGTAATAGGCATAATTGCTAGTTTCAGCAGATTGGGGATGGCGTTCAGTAAATCCTACTTAGATTAAAGGTTAGGCATAAAGTGGGAAGTGTAGTAAGCAAGGGAACTAGTTATAGAAGAGAGGAAAGAGTGTTAGATAATTGCTACAATTTTAGTAGCAGCCATAAGGTTCGAGAGGTACTTTTGGCAGCCAAGTAAGTGTATCCAATAAGCTTTTAATTTTTAATGCATATGTGTGTGTGCGCATGTGTCAATTAAAGCTCATATATATGTTATGCTTAAGTGTATTTTGATGATAAACTATTGTCATGTTGTTAGTAATCAAATTACATCATATGTATAATATGTGATATGGAATTGTTGAATAAATCTGGTATGTATTAGAGTGTATAAATTGAATAAGGCTTAGTGTGTGTGTGTGTGTGTGTGTGTATATATGTATATATATATATAAAGATTTATATTGTGTATTTTTGGTAAATTGAAAACAAAAGTGGAAATATATGGAATTCAAGTGTGTAGCTTGTACTTGAATAGAGTCATATGTGTGTCTTAAGACCTAAAAATGTTTTATAAGTGGTAATAGATGCATATGTGTGTGTCTTAAGGCTTAAAAATGTTTTAAGAGTAGTAATAAATTCATATGTGTGCCTTAAGATCTAAAATGTTATATAAATAGTAATAGATACATATGTGTGTCTTGAGTTTTAAAATATCATATTAGAAATATTAGTGGCATATATGCAATTAGTGATCTAAATTACCGTATAAAAATTAAAATGTGCATATGCATAATTTTGATCTAAAAAGCTTTATGAGAAGCATTATGTGTGAATATATATGTGCGCTTTATAGATCGAAAGTGCTATATAAAATAAGTATATGATATAGTATGCTTCATGAATAGATAATTATATGGAATAAGGTTATGTGAAACCAATAATCAATATTTTTTACAGTAAATGTGTGTGTGTTTATGTATACACACACTCTCAAAGAGTATAGTTGTTATGAGATAGAAATTTGAAGTTAAATTGGTCATTAATACACATTAATAAATGTGTAAACGAATGAAAATAAGTAATATGTGTGAGTGTGAAGTTTAGGCTAAATGATCTTTTATTATACCTCTAAGAATGCATGTGATGTATATTGATTTGGAGTTATGTAGTGATTTGTTATGAATAAAATTTTTAAGATGTGAAGTCAATAAGGCATGAAAGTGATAATGCTAGTAAGTAGCTATTTGTTTAAGAGTAATATAATTGTAAAGTCAATCTTGATAGCACCATTAGGCATAGTATTGATGAAGTATGTATAATGAGGAATGAAATGGAAGTTTGAAATATTGACTTACCTAAACAATGTGTATATGTGTTTGTGTTAAACTTGCAACACTTAATGGATAGCAGCTATGCTAACAAGAGTAAGGTACATTTTATTGTATGTCATGTACATGATATGGGCAAATGGCTTATGTGGATCATGGTCTTTTGATTTTTTTTTGTATTATATGGCCTATGGGCCAATATATGCTTTAAATGATAATTGATACATCTATGATAATATTAAAGCTTAATATAATGCAAAAGATTCGAGTGACTTAATTAAGAGATAAAATTTAAGAATGTTAAACACATTATGTAATCACATGATACGCAATTGATGCTATAATGGTATAATGATACATGCTTTGTCTTTGAGTATCATAGTGATGTTATATGATATGGTAAACATAGACATATTTTATATGGCCTTAATATGTCTATTTAGGCTAAAAAACCAATGATGTATAAATTACATATTTAATGAAATTTTGAGAAAAAGGAGAACATGTATACTCATGATAATAGTATATGACTTTGTGATAAATGTATGATGATGACTTACAAGTTATAATACATGAATAAGGAGATGTATGCAAATCATAAAACTTAAAAAATTATAGCTACCTAATTTGGCCATTTGTTGGCCAAATGATATGAAAAATGTATATGAGCTATGTTAAAACATTTGAAACTAAATCACAAGTGGTAGTAGCTTATAAAAGTTTGACAACCTAGTTTGGATAGGTTGATCGGTCATCTAAGGAGATTAGCAACTACTAGGGAACTTCAGTGCTTATTTTAAGCCTAGAGGCCATTGTATTTTCCTTAAAGCCATTATTTGATTTCAGACCTTCGAGTCACTATATCAGAGCTTCAAGCTGCTATAGACCTTCAAGTCACTGTATCAAACCTTTGGATCACCGTTAAAGCCTCAGGTCATTGTTAGACCATTGTAGTCACCAATTCCTATTATCCAATTTTAGAATTTCGTCTGTTGATTATGGGTAACTTAAGTCAATAATTTGGTTAAGATAACGAATAACTCCTAAGATAACATAAGACGATGAAAATAACTAAACAAAGAATGATATGTAATGAACGGCATGTTATGAACCTGATTGTAAACACACACTTTTGGAATGTTATAATGCTATGACCATATTATAATGTTAGGTATAGGTCATAATATATTTATGTTATATAAGTTATAACTTATGATTCAAATTAGAGATGTATGTTTGCTTTTCTTATGTATGGGTATTTTGTTTTATTATTTTACTCTGATATAGCTCAATGATAAATGATAACACATCATGTTTGTGTGCAAAATATGCATGTATTTTTATGCATTGAATATACCACTAAGCTATAAAACTTAGTGCATCGTGTTTATTTGCAATGTGTAGGTTATTATAAGTAAGTGAGGCGAAGATAAAAGATGCAACTTACAGCAGGCATGAGCACATAAAAGGAATTTATGCTTCAAGTTAACATATTCTATGACATTTGAGTTATTGTACTTTGTAATTATCAGGGATTATATATATTGTAAACCAAAGCTATTAGCATAATGTATATTATATGTATATATTGATCTTACTTAAAGGTTTGGTATCCACAAACTCATTTCAGGACCCTCTTCGAATTGGGTATAAACTTTTGGTGTGGGTGTGTAAGGAATGAAAGAAATCAAAATGGAGAGAGGGAGAGAGAAGCTCACGGCTTCTTGGTGGAGGAGGGAGGGAATTTTGCTTGTATGGTAATGGGTGGAAATGAATCTTTCCCCTATTTCTACTTTTTCTACAAATAATTTTTTCTTCTTTCAAAAAATTATTATAACCGATAAAAATATTAGTTTTTCCCATTTTTATCTCCAAAATTTCATCAATCTAAGCCTTAAATCCTCCTAAAATCTCGAGCCCAAATTAGGACAATAAACTGAAAAATTAATACATTTTATATCCTGAAAATTAGGTAAAAATAGTTTTCAAACTCGAAAAATTCTGATTCCAAAGCCATTAGACTATTCAGAATATCTGAGTATCAGGTTGTAACATTTTTAGATTATTTTGAGCAACTTTTTATTTATTTTACGGTTCAGTTTTGCCTGCACACTATTCACAGGACACTGATGAAAAATCTTAATTAGCATTTTTAACCATCCAACCGACTTTGGATTGGTTTCAAACTTTGTCCAAAATTCTCTTGTAATTTATACTCCCTATCGGTATGCTTAGTGTGACTCAGGTTTTGGAAAGCACTATTCATCTTGGGAAGTACTATTCGTGAGAGTCGGGAATTTTAGGTTATTACATTTTCTTTCCCTCTTAGAATAAATGTCGTCATTGACATACCTAGTTCAAACAAATGTGGGTATTGTTCCCGTATTTGAGCTTCGCTTTCCCAAGTAGCTTCTTCCATACTATGATGTCGTCATCTGACTTTCACCAACGGCATAGTCTTATTCCACAATTTCTTAGCCTCTTTGGCTAAGGTATCAATAGGTTCTTTTTCATATGATAAGTCTAGTCTTATCTCCACTTCATCAGTTGTCAATAAATGTGAAGGGTCCGATCTATATCTTTTCAGCATTGAAACATGAATCTGCTGCAACTCTGGAGGTAAAGCTAGTCTGTAGGCTAATGGACCCACACGTTCCATGATCTCGTATGGTCAACTGAACCTCGGACTCAACTTCTCTTTCTTATCGAACCTTAACACCTTTTTCCATGGAGATACCTTAAGAAAAACTTTGTCGCCAACTTCATACTCAATATCTCTTCTCTTTAAATCCGCATAAGATTTTTGTCTATCTAAAGCAGCCTTCAGTCTTTCTCTGATGATTTTCACCTTGTCTTCAGCATCCTTGACTAAATATGGTCCCATAAGATTATGCTCACTCAACTCACTTCAACATAAGGGAGTTCTGCATCGTCTCCCATATAACACCTTATAAGGAGCCATACCCAAACTTGCTTGGTAACTATTGTTGTTAGCAAATTTCGCCAATGACAAATATCTATCCCAACTACCCTTAAGCTCTATGGCAGATACTCGAAGCATATCCTCAAGTATTTGAATAATTCTCTCTAACTAACCATTCGTCTGTGGATGAAAAGCTATGCTAAAAATAAGCCTAGTGCATAAAGCATTCTGAAGTTTCCTCTAAAATCTTAATGTAAAATGGGGATCTTTATCTGAAATGATAGAAGAAGGCACTCCATGAAGCTTAAATATATCATCAATGTATAGTTTTGCCAATCTTTCCATAGAGTAATCCTTTCTCATTGGAATGAAATGAGCAAACTTAGTCAATCTATCAACCACTACCTAAACAAAATCATATTTGTCCCTGGTCATTGGTAGTCCAATCACAAAGACCATAGTAATTTGATCTGATTTCCATTATGGTATTGCTATGGGATGAAGCAAACTAGAAGGAACCTAATGCTTAGCCTTCACCAGTTGACAAGTGAGGTATCTAGTCATATAATCATCTATGTCTCTCTTCATGCCCAACCACTAATAGGCCATCTTCAAATCTCGAGACATTTTTGTACTACTAAGATGCATAGCATACGGCACATTGTGCACTTCTTACAGAATCTGTTGTCTCAAATTCTCACTATTTGGTACATATAGTTGACCATGATAGCACAAATAATCATCTTCCTTAATCACAAACTCGGTAAATTTTCCATCTTAAATCATATTTATGATACTTTGAAGTCTATAATCATCTTTCTATGAATCCTTTACTATCTATGTCAAGCTTAGCTTGACTTGCAACTCAGCCAACAAACCACCATCATCTTGTAGCTTCAAGCTAGCATGCATTGCCTTTAAAGTTGACATAAGCTTTCTACTCAAGGCATCTATAACTTTATTAGCTTTCCTAAGATGGTAGTCAATAAGACACTTGTAATCCTTGATTACCTCCATCTATCTCCTCTGCCTCAAGTTTCATTCCTTCTACATCAGCAGATATTTTAGACTCTTGTAATCGGTGAAAGCATAGCAC
The DNA here is from genome assembly GCA_948208565.1 of Hura crepitans. Classification (NCBI taxonomy): domain Eukaryota; kingdom Viridiplantae; phylum Streptophyta; class Magnoliopsida; order Malpighiales; family Euphorbiaceae; genus Hura; species Hura crepitans. The sequence goes on from CANXYI011509236.1 coordinate 9,318, forward strand.
TTTTCTCTATATAGATAGTGCCTCTATATCTTTAAAGCAGACACAATGGCTACGAGCTCTAAATCATATGTCGAGTAGTTTTTCTCATGAGGTTTTAACTGTCGAGAAACATAGGCAACAACCTTGCCATCCTGTATAAGTACACATCCCAACCCATTAGTGAAGCATCACTATATATGGTGAACTCTTTCCTTGACACTAGCTGAACTAAAATTAGAGCCTATGTCAACTTACTCTTAAGCTTGTCAAAACTCTCTTGACATTTGCTATCTCATTCAAATTTCACATCTGTCCTCAAAAGACATGTGATGGGGGCTGTAACCAAGGAAATCCTTTGACAAACCTTCTATAATAGCTAACTAACCCCAAGAAACTCCTGATCTCAGTAGTGTTCCTTAGCAGTTTCCATTCCATTACTGCCTTAATCTTACTAGGATTAACCCTTATACCTTCTACTGATGCTATATGCCCCAAAAATGCTACTTCCTTTAGCTAAAACTCACACTTGCTAAGCTTGGCATAGAGTTTTTTCACCCCTCAAAATCTGTAATGCTGTCTATAAATGCTTCTCATTCTCTTCTCAGTTCTTGGAATACACAAAAATATCGTCTATGAAGACCACCACAAAATGATCTAGAAATGCCCTAAAGATTCTATTCATGAGGTTCATAAATGCCGCCGGTGCATTAGTTAACCTAAAAGGCATCACTAGGAACTCATAGTGACCATATCTAGTCCTGAAAGCCATCTTATGTAAGTCTGCCTCTTTTACTCTCAACTGATAATACCTGGATCTAAGATCAATTTTAGAGAAGACACCAGCCCCTCTAAGCTAATAAAAAAATCATCGATCCATGGTAAAGGATACTTGTTCTTAATGGTGACTTTGTTCAACTGTCTATAATCCATGCAAAGTCTCAAAGAACCATCCTTCTTCTTGATAAATAGAACCAGTGCTCCTTATGGTGAAACACTCGATCTGATGAAACCCTTGTCTAGAAGCTCTTGCAACTGTATCTTTAATTCTTTTAATTCTATAGGAGCTATTCTATACAGAACTATAGAAATTGGTGTTGTGCCTGGCATCACCTCAATTCCAAATTCTAACTCCTGTTCTGGTGGCAAACCAGGTAACTCATCTGGGAAAACATCCCCAAACTTAGTTATGACAGGAATTTGACTAACTTCGATTGTTTCTCTTAGGGTGTCAACCACATAAGTAAGATAGGTTTCACAAGCCTTTTGCATCATCCTTTTAGCCATAGTTACTGATACTACATTAGTCATGCAATCCGATCTTTAACCTAACACTATCACTTCTGACCCATTACTAGCTTGTAACGTGATCCTCTTCTTCTTGTAATCCACCATGGCATGATACTTGGACAACCAATCAATGCTTAGGATAAGATCGAACTCATTGAATGATAATTCAATAAGATCTACAGAGCAGACTTGTCCTTATGTTGACAATGGATAGTTTCTATACACTTTATTCACTATAACATGTTGTCTTACAAGATTGCTAACCATCATGTCAAAGCCAAGGTCATCTGGTTCTAAACCCCGATCTAAAACCCGTGTAGTGCAGCTTTAAGAATGTGTGGACTTAGGGTCTATCAGTGCTAAAGCAGGTAATTCAAAGATATGGAATGTACTCACTATAACATCAGTGGCCTCTAGCTCTTATATCACATTGTCTAGCTGGAGCTCTACTCTCTGTCTTATCTTTTTAACTGGCCCCAGCTCTGCTTCTTATGTCTCTCTTATCTTGCTTTTGTAAAGGAACATAAGGTTTCACTGGGCAATCTTTCTAAAAATGATCTCTGGAGTCACAACCCCAGCATGATCTTGGTATGAGCCTCTAATATACCTTTAGATGTCTCATATGGCAAGTCTCACAAGTAGGTGTCATAGCACTGCCTGTAGTGGATCTAAGAGTGCCCGAAGTCTAAGTCTATGCTCGAGTCTGTGTGTTTAGAACCTTGTCCTAACCTCTATAATCTGTCTGACTGCTTGCCCTGATAATGTCTAAACTGCCCACTCTTATGCTTCTTATTAGATGCATACCCATAACTACCTTGCCAATGCCTAAATGATCTCTTCTTGAAGCTATCTCACTTCTATCTCAGCTTATTCACCATTTTTATAGTGTGACAAGTTGCTACCAAGGCTAAAAAGTCTTGGATCTTCATAGGAGTAACCTATTGCATAACATCTAAGTTCAACCCTTTCTCGAACTTCTTATAGTAGTCTTCTTCTGTCGCTACCACTGCCTTTGCATATCGGCTTAGGTGAGCAAATTCCTTCTTATACTCAGAGATTGTTCTTTGTCTTTGCTTGAGATCTATAAATTCCTAGTATTTCTAGTCCAGGTAGTGCTCAGTGATGTGCTTTTCCTTGAATTCCTTTAAAAAGAAGTCCTATGTGATGTCTTCAGCTGTCTTATATTCAGTGATCACTTCCCACCATTTCAATGCTTTTTCAGATAGCATTGATGTGGCACATGCAGCATACTCATCTTATGGGCATCGTAACTGCTACATAATGCAGATCATCCGGTCCAACTAGTATTCAGCTCGGCTGGACTCATCTAACTCTTCCCCTTAAAGAATTTAGCTCCATTCTTAATTAACCTCTCTATATAAGTCCTTTAGAATGCCGACTGTTCTTATAGCATTGGAGGTGGAATAGCTTGTGCATTAGCAACTAAAGTAGCAGTAGTCACAATAGCCATTGTCGCTTGCCTGATAGAATCTAGCATTATCTCCAACCAAGTAGGTGGATCTTACTATTTAGGAGTATTATGTCCAGCATCACTAAGAGTCACATACTTGGGTTGTGCCTCCCTTTGTCTTAGGGTAGAAGGAGCATTACTTTCTACCTCTTCTTCCTTACTAGGCAAAGCGCTACTACTCATATCCCGTACCTATGAGCAAGAGAAACAAATTATGAGCCACATATGTAATAGTATTAGATGTAAATGTACTACAACTCCTAAAGTGCTCTTGTGTAACCTATAGGTCTAAAGGAAACCCTAATCAGATGCTATGATACCACTAAGTGTGGTGCCCTCTGCCCGTTTTGTACACCGAACCTGAATAGGGGATGCACACACGTAAAATGATATCCAGTTTCATTATACAAAAATCACTTTAAATTTAAAACTGTTATATAAAAAAACATTTCTTGACTCAATATGTAATAAAAAAATTAAAAACCTTTTTAGCACTTAAAATGAGGTAAATATTAGGATTATCGTGTCAAAAAACTAGCAGCATAATGACTGTACTAGGACACTTTTACAAATTTTTACTCACTTAAAAACACTTTTATAACATTAATAATCTTATCTACAACTCAATGGGTCCTTCTGACCCTCTAATCACAACATAAAACACAATGAGCCTCATGCTCTCCACAGTCAACATTCTCACATGGAAACTCATTAATCAACACAAAAACATGCGAGAAGTAGAAAAGCAAAATCAATAGTTATAATATCTGAGTACAAAAACTCGCTACAAAATGCAAATTAAACCTAATCCCTCTGGGATCACAAGAGCACAGTAACTATTAACCCATCACATTTACATCACAATCATTATTACAAAAAGTGCAAAAATACCCACACAGGGGTTATCTTTGTGTCTCTTGATATGCAGAAGCTGTGGCTCTAATTTGCTTCCTTGTTACCTATGCATCACAAACAAGCAATGTGTTAAGCTTTCGCTTAGTGGTGTAATCACTTTAACTTGTAAAAAGGTTAGTTTTAGCATACCTATATATACAACACAAGTCATTATCGATTTTAAAATCATAAACATGCAATTTTGGTGTCTTATATGCAAACATGCACATTTCGAGCAATAATCATGCCTTTAGATATCAAACATGCCAAACATCACAAACATTATGTAATAATTATTT
>CANXYI011509319.1:0-12693 GCA_948208565.1 Hura crepitans
CTTCTTGAGTGCATGGAGTATAGAGCTTCATGAGCTTCCTTCAAGATCTGTATTCTCAATCTATCTATTTCTGGTACACACAGCCTATTCTAATAGTATAAGCTTCCATCTATACCTAATTCAAAACATGTAGTCTTCCCCTTTTTGACTTTGCTTATAGTTTGCACCATTTGTTCATCTCTCAATTGGGCCTCCTTTATCTACTGCTTGAAGTCAGATTTAATCTGCAACTCAGCCAAAATTGCATCTTCTACTATATATTCCACTCTAGCATGCATAAGTTTTAAAGTAGTAATAAGTTTCCCAGTCAAAGCATCCATAACCACATTCGCTTTTCTTGGATAGTAGTCGATCAGAAAATTATAATCCTTGATTAACTCCATCCATTATTGTTGCCTAAGATTCAATTCTTTTTGTGTAGGCAGGTACTTCAAACTTTTATAGTCAGTATAAATATAACACCTTTCTCCATACAAGTAATGTTTCCACACTTTCAATGCAAATACAATAGCATTCAATTCTAGATCATGGTTGGGATAATTTTTCTCATGAGGCTTCAACTACCTAGAGGCATATGCAATCACCCTGTGTTCCCACAATAAAACACAACCAAGTCTATTGTGTAAGGCATCAATGTATATCACAAACTCTTTCCCTTGTTTAGGCTGAGTAAGAATAGGAGCCTCTATCAACATTCTTTTCAATCTATCAAGATTGGCTTGACATTTGTCATTCTATTCAAAACTCACATCCTTTCTTAACAGTCATGTCAATAGAGCTATAACCATTAAGAAACCTTTTATAAACCTCCGATAATATCTGACAAATCCTAGGAAACTCTAAATCTCAGTCACGTTTCTAGGAGGATTCCACTCCAGTATAACTTGAACCTTACTCAGGTCCTCTCTGATACCCTCAGTTAAGGCAATGTGACCTAGAAAAGCTACTTCTTCCAACTAAAACTCACATTTGCTCAATTTAGCATATAATTATTTTTCCCTCAAAGTTTACAACACAATTCTGAGGTACTGCTCATATTCCTCTCGAGTCTTAGAATACACCAAAATATCATCTATGAACATCACAACAAATTAATCTAAATAAGGCTTGAACAACTAATTCATCAAATCCATAAAGGTTATCGGATTATTAGTGAGCCTAAATGGCATCACTAGGAACTTATAATGCCTAGTCGAGTCCTGAAGGCAGTATGAGGGATGTCACTCTCCTTAATCTGTAGTTAGTGATACCCTAACCTCAAATCTATCTTAGAGAAGATAGTTACACCTCATAACTGGTCAAAGAGATCATCGATTCTAGGTAATGGATATTTATTTTGGAATGTCACTTTATTTAATTGCCTATAATTGATATACAACTAAAGTGACCCATCTTTTTTTCATGAACAATATAGGTGCTTCCCAAGGCTAGACACTAGGCCTAATGAAACTTTTATCCAATAGTTCTTACAACTACACTTTTAACCCCTTCAATTCTACTGGTGACATTCTATGGTGTAATAGACACTAGGTTTATGCCAGGATATACCTCAATCTCAAAGTTTAACTCTCAATGTGGTGGCAATCCTAGTAGTTCATCTGGGAATACATTAGGGAATTCTAATACCACTAGTATCTAATTAAGGCTAGGTGGTGTGGTACTGGTATCCACCATATGAGCTAAGAATGCTTCACATCTTTTTTGAATGAGTTGTCTAGCTATAATGGCTGAGATGGTATTAGATAAGGAATGTCTTTTACCCACAACTGTTACCTCTTATTTGTTTGTCACCTGTAGACTCAACCTTTTTCCCTCATAATCAATCATTACCTTATGTTCTGACAGCGAATCCATACCCAGTATGACATCAAACTCATGAAAGGGAAGTTCTATCAAATCTACTGGAAATGACTGATCTTGAATTATCAAAAGATAATCTATAAACTGTATTCACCATCACACTCTGTCCAAAATGATTTATTAGTTCTGCTAAAATTTTAAATTATTTCATTTTATCCATTTTCAAGCCCGTCAAAGTTTTATGACTAATACACCCTTTCTAGCCATATTGAGGTGCCCCGACTCACAAGGAGCATTATTTATGCCATGGAGGTATTATTCATGAAACTTCAACATACCGGCGTTACAATCCTAATTAAAGAAAGTCTAATAAAACTGTAAGATAAATTCTTCTTAAATGATCTAGGGTGGTGAATCCCTTTTTGATCACTCAACAACCTTTAAATACCTCATGTTGTATTCAAACTCTTAGCTATGTATACATCATGGTAAAGTAAAAGCACTAGATCTAAAGCATATCACTTAATACTTAAGATGGCTAATGACTTCAACTCTAAAAATTCTTACACAACTGATTTGATAAGATCTTTCTTCATTGATATAAACCATTTATACATATAAATGATCTCATGTTGGGTTCCTAATATACTTGTCTCCTAAACAAGCATCTACACATTAACCCTGAGCATCATCTATGCCTACAACTTATAAGATGTACTACTTGACCAATGAAAAGAGTATAACATGTGATAGTTTGTCAACATTAACAATAGTACATCATGTTAATAATAGGACTTAAGAAAATTTTATTACATTTGCCTACAATAAGCTTCCCAGATCATGAACTACTTCATTAATGCCTTTTGTACTATACTTGCATACTAAGGACTTCAGTATATAGTTTAAGATTTAAAATGAAGAAAATGAATAAACATAAGCATTATGTAATAAATAAATAACAAATCATCAATATTTGATGTTCACATGTTACATGAAAAAACCCTATTTCATGAGCTCTTAGCCACACAACTAACACTAATACCCCTATATTGTTATAGCAATAGAGCCAGTGCATATGAAAAAGAACCATGGTCTCATCAGTGGTCCAAACATGTTCTTAGGTGCTACCATTTTATCATAGAGATAGTTGTACAAAGGAAGTAAAGATTGAAAGAGTCCCTATAGAATAGGATGTAGTTAATCCTCTCACTAAGGTATTGTCATAGAACAAATTCAACTATTATGTGAATACCTTAGGTATTAGGTATATAGCTAATTAGCTCTAGTGCAAGTGGGAGATTATTAATTGTATGCCCTATGCTAAGGTAATAGGGATTATTAATTTTGGCATTACCTTTATTCATAGTATTAATAAAATGGGACATTGTTAATATGGATAGACAAGCCAAAATTCCCTTATTACATGGTTCAAGTAGCTAACCTCACAAGCTATAAGCATGGATGGTGCTAGGATTAACATGTTAATGCTTAATTATGAAATAAGTACATTAGGGACCCAATATGAGATCATTCGAATGGATAAATAATCTATGCTAATGGTAAGGATCTCATCATATTAGTTGAGCAAGTAACCTTAGACTTGAGGTTACTAGCTATCTTACGTGTTATGTTTTGACTTTGATGCTTTTACTTCGCCATGATGTATACATAGCAAGGAGTTCGAGTATAGCATAAGGTACTTGAAGGTAGTTGAGTGATCAATAGAGGACTCATTGTGATGGCTCTCTTACTTACATACAAGGACACTAAAATTATAAGTGTTGCATTATATGCTAAATGTACCACCTCCCTATTCCAAAAGGAACCAAACAAGGTATGCTACTTCCCGCTGGTCACCTTCATAAAATTGCTCTCGAGCCATATTTTTTTAACACTTATGTCATTAGTTAATTTATGTATCCATGCATAAATATTCTTAAATCTTTTCATAACCCTCTTATACTGACTATTTCCATCTAATAAAAACATATTTCCAGTTGACAAAAATATATTTTATCCTAGTTGTTCATTTTATGGAAATTTGGGGGTAACTAACCCAAAAATATATACCTATAAAAACACACTTTTAAGATCATACTCAATTCTCTATCATCTCCTGGACCCTTATCATCTCTTGGACCCTTATGGTCGTCTAATCCCCATATCATTATAGCACAACACACAAACATCAACACATAGGGCCTGGGCCTACAACTATCAAATAAGCTAAATATTTATATCATACTAGGTATCCATTTATACATCAGACCCATAATATACATATATCTAGTACTTGCCTAGTTAAGCCTAAATCCACACATACGTATACATGAGTGCCAAATAAAAACAATCAAAAGTATAAAATGATACTCTAAAATGTTTATCTGCTACACTGTAAAATACACTGAGGCTAGACAACTACTGTATCAATAACCTATGCATCAGAATAGTGATACACTGAGTATATAACTTAGTGGTGGATTTAATGCAATAAAAGCATGTCATGCAATCATGTATGCTTCACATAGCTCAAACATTTATTATGCAACATACCAAAATAGTAGTATGAAAATAATATAAATTTATTATTCTATCGAGTTGACTTACTTTACCATTTTGCATTTATAACCTTTATTTTACATAAACCATTTATTTAGTATCTATGATTATTATTTATAATATCTATTTTTTTATTACAGGCACAAACTAGAAAGACAACACTTTAAAACATTGGATCACAGGGAACTCCAAGCTATGTAGTGGCTCATATTTTAGACCTCGATGGCTACACCCACCTAATGCTGTGGCCCTATGTCAAAACTATTGTGATTGCACCCATATAGTGCAATAGCCTATCTCAAGACCTTAGTAGTTGTACCCATCATACATAGTGTAGTAGCCCTCATCTAGACTGTCGTAGCTGCACCCATATAGTGCAGTGGTCTATATCGTGATCTTAGCGACTGCACTTGCCTAGTGTAGTGGTCCTATCTAAGAACCATCATGGCTGCACCCATATAGTGCAATGGTTAATGTCTCGACCTCGACAGCTACACCTACCATCATAATCATAGCCCTAAAGGCATAGTATCTTTAGTAGCTGCTAATCCCTAGTTAACTGGTCAACCTATCCAGTGGGTGTCTAACTAATAGGCCAACTATCTATTAATTGATTTTATTTATTTATTGTTCATTTATTTTATTTATTTCCATATTATTGAGACACAAATATTAGTCAATTTCATTTGCTCATTTTTACTGGATAGTTATGAGTCATTTCTCCACTAGACAGTTATAGGTCATTTTACGTAAATGTTACTATTCATTTGGTCATTTCTTTTGCTATTCATTTGGTTATTTTTCATTTTTTTCATGGCCTTATGCCATCATATATCATGCCATTGTGTCTCACATCATATTACATTTCCATCACATATTTCATCATTATTTTTATCATAAAACTCTAATACCAAATAAATCTTATAATAGTCAAATTCCATATCTCAATATATATCATATGATAAATTTTACTCCATACTTAGTATACATTTTTCTTTACCCATTTCTTATCATACCTTATATGCCCTAATCTTTACCATAATGCCATATATGACCTTAACCATGTGTCATGCCATAGTCATACATCTTTTTCCATATGCCATGTCCCATTTATGTTACACATATTATTACCATCATAATACATCATGGTTAACATGATAATATACCATGTACACATATCAAGCACACATGCACATGCTATGATATACATGTCATTCTTATGACTATACATATAGCATGCATATTCACATACTTTTCACATCTATATCATCATTATATCATTTAATTTACATCATGCCATGCATATTACATCCAATCAAGCACACATATACATGAACCAAAACTTCCCTACACATGTTCATGCATGTACACATACAAACACATGTTGGCATGCATTAATTGCATAAAATCCATATACCTAGGGTTGAATTCCACCTTTCTTAACCACTTTATGGCCTTAGAACCCTTGGTTCTTCATTCTCTCTCCTTGAACCTACATATATGACCTAGAACTTAGAAAATCCATAGAAAAGCCTCCAAAGCTCCAAATCAAAATCTCTAAATATGGTTTTTCTTAGAATTATCAAGGCTACATAAAGCAAAAATAAAAACTAAGAAAAGAACACTTACACCCAAAAAAGTCATTATTCCCTCCATAACTATATCTTCCATTTGAGAGCTTATTTTGAAGTTTTACCACTTGGATGATGTTTTAGGACCATAGAGGGTAATTCCCATATAAATTTTGTGAAGTTTTTATGGAGAATTGTGATTATGGTAGAGGAAAAATGGTAAAAGGCTAGGCTTTCATGGTTGCATGGGTTTCGAGAAGAAAAGGGAAGGGGAAGATGGCTTTTGTGCACATGTGGCCTTCCCATATGTGTAAGGCATTATGAATGGGTAAGTGGCTTGGTTAGATCATGACATATGGCTATCTAATGGCCCAAATTTACCTGATTTTGCCTAAAACTTCAAAAAATTTTAAAAATTCATTTGTGCTTCTAAAAATAATCACTTTTGTGCTAAAAATCCTTGATTATACTCACTTAAGGAAACGTAAAATTTTGGGTTCAAATTCCAAAGGCAAATAGGTGTACTATTCACTTGCTAAAATAATAAATTTTGAAAAATAATATCAAATGGTCTTAGAAAATTAAAATTCTTTCACCAATGAACTCATTTGAATTTTTGATCTCTAAGGTGTCCTATTTCAAGTCTGTTTGGGCACATTCCAAGTTATTCTGGACACAATTTCATTTTAGGTTAGTATTCATTTGTTTATTGCCTAAAATGAATTATTGGTTCTACTAAAATTTTAAATCATTTCATTTTCACCATTTTCTATCCTGTTAAAGTTTTATATGACTAGTACATAACTCATTTAACCTTACAAAGGTATCCTAGCTTTCCCAAAACACTATTTAAGCCTCAGAGGTATTATTCATGAAACCTTAATTGTGAGCATTACACCAGAGGCACTAGTTCCATTTGTTCATACAATTAACTTGTCATTCCATCATTCCATATGCAAATGCAATGTGTGACACCTCCTACCAGACATCTAAAGAAACTCAATAGGCGATGTACTTCCCGCCAAGTCACCCATCATAGAATTTCTCTAGAGGTAAACTCTTTAACACTTATGGATTGTTCTAGAACTCTATTAGAAACTATTTAGATTTCCAATCTAACCTTTAAACATATTCATGCATGGTCTGACAGACTTAGAGAAACCATTCATAGACACTTTTCAAGTTGCAAAAAATTAGGCAGCATAATGGCTACCCGGGTGACCTACCAATTTTTTTTTCACTTGTTAAAGCACTTCTATAGCTAAACAATCCATTCAACCTCTATCTAGACCCTTCTAGTCCCTCAGTCAACATTAGCACACATCAAACATATCAGAGTCACACACATAGGGCCTCAGGTCCAAAGTTATCAAAACCACAAGTAACTCAAATAGATCAAACACCTATTATATACATCACATCTATGGTAAATTTATAGACATAGTAGCTCCTAAGCATTCTAACCCATACATACAGAGTTTACATGAGTGACATAACTAAAAAGAAAAATAACTCCATTACCCTTTAGCTCTTGTATTGCTACACTACATAATCACCTAGGCTGGCCTGTTTATCCTTGCTACCTGCGTACCACAACACGGGTACACTAAGTATAAAACTCAATGGTGAATTTAAACAATTTAAAACTTGCCATATGCATTAGCACACACAAGCAAGCATATATAGTGATCTAGATATAGTGTGTAAGTGATATGCTAGGTGACTGATGCCATTTAGATGATATGCCATAATTATTTTAAAATTACCAAAATGCCACTATGTCTTATTTATTAAATTTATCATCAAGAATTATCATCAATTATTCTAGATTTGCATTTTTCTCTGTTTTAAGTCCATTTCATAGGCCCAACTAGATAGATGACACTTATAAATACTAGACCAAGAGGGAACTAAAAAATATGTAGTGGCCCATATTTTAAACCCTGACTGCTACATTAGCCGAATATAGCTATAGGGATCAATTCAAAGGAACCTCTCAAAGGGCAAAATAATGAGCAACTATGCATAGGGATCAGTCCATAAACCTCCCAATGGCAACTAATCATATCAAATAATTCATCTAGGTCTGCCAAACAGACTAGGGCAATGGCCCCTCTGAGGACCTTTGTCGCTATACTGACATAGTCTGATATATAGTCAATAGTGCTAGCAATATAATGGTCTACCTTGTAGACTAGTGCAATAGCTCAATTATAAACCTCAGCCGTTATATCTGCCCAATGTGATAAACAGATAGTCTAGCCGCTACTAATCCCTAAGTTGACTGGTCAACCTATCTACTCGGTGTTTAAGTAATGGGCCATTTAACTTCATTTTAAGTTTATTTCTTTATTGATCATCTTTTTATAATATTCTATCTCTAAAAATAAATATTTACAATTTTTATTTAACAATCAAATTTTCACTTGAATAGTTATAGGTCATTTGTAGCCCTACTAGACAATAATGGGTCAATTTTCTAAATTATTTTAACTCATTTCTGAAGGGGTAATAAATCTAGTCTAGACCATTATTTTGGCTCAATTATTTACATGCTAAGTAGTTATTTTAAATAGGTTCCCAAAATCATTTTTAATGTGACAATTATAGGTAATTTTTCTATTTTGTGATGACCATTATAGGTTCATTTTAAGCCCTTTTCAAGTCCTTTTTTAGTGCCAATTGCATTCATGATCATACATTTTCATAAGCCTAAAGCAAAGCTCAACAATATGTCTCAAATTGCCACAATAATGGATTTGATACTATGTCACATAAACATTACAAATTAGACCATTTTAAGTTACTAATTTCATGCCAAAACTAGTCCTATTACTAGTCACTTTTACATGTCATTACAAGCCAATTCCAATTTCATTTTTCAATCTTTTTCTATCCTTAAAAGGTATCCCATATTATATTCATTTTATGGCATACTAATAATACACCTTCACTTAGGTCATGCCATATAAACATTGCCACATTAATACTAAATATGTCATGCCACATCACACACATGTACATGCCAAAACATACCTCATTTTTATGCCATCTTAGCCATGCATAACTCTTAACCATTATTCCTAATTTTGCCATAACAATAATTGTAATCACATTTAAGCACACATACACACACTTTAACATCACACAAGCATGCTTACACACACTTAATGCCATTGCCATGCAAACTAAGCCAATTCACACCATGATTATGCCTCAGCCACATTAAACACACACACACACATAAAAGCTTTATTCACTAATTCCTTAACCTACACCTAACATGCCATCACTAGCAAGCCATATTCCATATAATATGCCAAGCACACATGCCATACACTTAGCCTACACACCAAGGCACCCCTCGGCCTAATGAAAGCACACACCAAAACTCATAATTCTTACAACATACATATATAATTCATGTATCTTTCATGTTATATACCTTAGAAATCATGCCAAATCACTTTAACAAGATATACACACACAACTCGTTGCATAAACCTCTTAAATAAAATGAGGAACTTACCTCGCTATGCATTTCTTTCCTCAAATCAACATTTTAGTCATGCCATACATACAAAATTAACCTATATACATGTCTAAATCATCAATTCTCACATATTAGCCACTATTCCCACCATTTCCATACATGAATTCTAAGCTATCACATATGAATTTCATTATTCATGCTTTAAATGTCTCAAATTCACTTACCTTACTACTAAGAGAGATGATTTCTTTAGTTCAAGCTTGAAAGAAGCCAAAGCACACCATAATTCTTCCTTTCTTCCATTCATGCCACCTCACTTTTAAAATCACACACATCTCCAAATCAAATTCCAACTATATAGGAATTTTTAGAATCACCAAATCACCTAGGAAATAAAATAAAAAGGGGTGAATTGCTTACATATCAAAAGTTGCCCTTTTATTCCCTTTTGATGTACACTTTGACCTCTCTTGAATTTTCTTGCCCTTTAGGGACTCTTATAGCCTCCAAAACCTTCACAAAGCTAATTCACAACATAATTAGGGAATTTTTGGTGACAATAGTCAAGGGAAAAGCTTGTAAATGAATCAAAAATGGTGGCTTCTAAGGGAAAATGGTGTTAAATGGGTTTTATATAGGTGGTGAGGAGGCACAGGTGGGGTCACAAGCCACCAAGGTATCCCGAAAAAGCTTGATTTTTGCAAAAACTTTGGGGAATTTTTAAAAATGACATAGAACACCAAAAATCATCATGTTTGTCTTAAACAATCCTTGATTAGTCCTGTTTAAAGGCTGAAAAAATTTCACGGCCAAATTCCACCAATAGGATAGTTAACTAACTGCCGCGATTTAAGTACAAAACTCTAAAATTAAGAAAATTTGCAAACGACCATGAAATTTAAAATTTCTTTTACCAATGGATCAAGGGGAATTTTAACCTTTAGGGTATGGCATTTTTTTGTCTATATGAGCACATCCTGAGCCATTCCCGACCTGACTCCATCTGAGCCTATGGCCCACTAAATTACAGCTTAAAATAATTTATTGGTTCTACTAAATCTTTAAATTATGCCATTTTCATCATTTTATGGCTCCTTAAAGTTTCAAGACAAATACCCTTACCTTGAACCTCATAAAGGTGACTCGGCACTCCGGGAACACTTTTCGGCCTCAGTGGTACTATTCATAGAGCCTCGATGTATAGGCATTACACAGTGTCTTTAAGTGTAGTTTATCTAATTAGGCCTATTAAATTAAAATATAGATGAAAATTTGACATGAATCTCAAAATGATTAAATTGACTAGAAATACCATAGTGGCATAACTATAATTAAATGAACCAGGAGACTGAGTATTGGAATTAATGTCATTTGCATGAATTTATTTTCTACATTACATTAATACAGTTATAACCTATTATTACATTTGAATGCCTTTATATGACATGCTTTTAATGTATTAAATTGACCACTGAGTTTTATACTCAGCATACCATTATTTTGGTGTGTAAGTTATAGAGGTAAATAATCTAGCCTCGAGGATCATACAGTGTAGCAGCACAGTCAGTGAAGGGTTTATAAATGTGTTTCTTTTTTTAGGATAGTAGGCACTCATGTAAACACCATAGGTTATGGGTTTAGAAGGCATAAGAGCTACTAGTGTCTATATATATAAGTGTATGTGTGATGTATATAAACTAGCCATTTATCTGAATGTTTTATTTCTATGCTTTTTGATTATTTTAGGCCTAAGGCCTTGTGTCATATATGAGTGTATATTGATATGTGGCTATATTGTTAAGTGGGCTAAAAGGGTTTAAAAGGTGATAGATTATTGTTATTTATATTAGAAGTGCTTTTATAGGTGAAAAAAATTTTAGAATGTCACTCAGGTAGCCATTATGCTACCTAATTTTTGTAAACATCTTGAGTGTCTGCCAAATGATTGTTTGGGTCTATTATACCTTATATAAAAATAGTTAATGGATAGACTAAGAATTCAAACAATATCAAATCAAATAATAAATATACTGTAAGTGTTAAGGACTGCAGACTTGGAGCAATTTTAGGATTAGTGACCTAGTAAGAAGCCTATTGCTTATCGGGTTTCATCAGGAGTTCAGTAGGGGTTGTCACAGATGTAGTCATCCTCTAGTCTTAAATCTCCCAGCTACTCCCCTACCTGCTCATCAAGCTCTATGGCTATGAGTAGTCTATAGCTCATAGGTATCTGGGCATTGCACTTTACGATCCCTATGGCGATATAGGTGTCACTACCTAAGAATAAACGCTGGAGAGTTGTGCCTATGTGCTACTCTAGGATACCTAGCCTAAGTAGGATAACTATGATGGCTCTATCAACTATAATGCCCTTACTAGGTGTTCACGTCCCGTAGGCCAATTGAACTAAAATAACCAATAACTCAACTTAAATCTCACTCCTTGAGTCTCAAAAAATGAGAAAGAAATTCAAGAAATCCTAAATTGTTCTTATTTAGTTGGCCAAGAAAGAGTGAGTTGGGCACCACAAGGTTGGATTTGCCACCCAATTAAAGTTATGAAATACCTTATAGGGCCAAAACTAGAGCTATTTAAAACCTTACTCTTATTTGTACCTCAACTTAATATATAATTTCAATTCGAATTTATAATTTTATCCTTTTCCTTTAAGCAGATCTTAGCATCGAAAGAAATCATGTTTTCGTATTAAGGAATAACAAAATATATTTACAAAAATGAATAAAGTGCTAGAAATTAAAGATGATATATATACAATCAAGTAATTGATTATTTTAAAAACTTTTTATTTTGACATGCTTATTTTTTAAAAACGGATTTTATTATTTATGTCTTCTTATCATAGAAAAATAAAAAAATCTACTTTATTAGGAAAATGACAGTCTATTAGATATAAAATAATTTAGTGGCTAAAACTAGGCAATTGGTTAATTTGAGAACATTGGTTCTTGCATGCTTATTTTTAGAAAATTAATTTTTTATTCATTTGTGACTTTTATTAAGGAAAAATCAAAACCCATTTTATTAGGAAAACACCAATTATTTTGATATAAAGCAATTTGGTTATTTTTTATGGCATAAGAAAATCATTTTTTTACCTATTACAACATTCACGAAATCTATAAAGAAATAATCGAAATGGAAATTAAATTACATGGGAATTTCCTAAAATACATTCTAAACATAAAAATGAAATAAAATAAATTACATAAAAATCACCTAAAATATAATCTAACTGTATAAGCACAAAAT
>CANXYI011509342.1:0-19077 GCA_948208565.1 Hura crepitans
AAACAATGGTAATTAAATTGTTTCTATCCCTCCATTCTTCAATTAATCTTTTAAGTGGCCTGTTAGGCCGCAAAGACAAAGTACCTAGGGGAATATGGGTCAAGGGGCAGCTGCACTGCCCTTCTGCAAACCACTTCTCAATTGCAGCTCTTTCAAATGTTTTACCTGAGGAAGTTTCAACAGGGTCTACCATTACATCTTGAGTGATGGGACAATAAAATGATTGCAAAGGTTGTAATGGCTGCTGGCCCAGAGAATTTCTTTTCCTAAAATACTTCCTCTCACGTTCCTCATTACATGCAGTAGCATCAGCATTTTCAAGCAATGAAATGATCTGCTCCATCTGTATACCTTCTGCCATGTCTTTTCTTAGCTTAGCTTCTTCTATTTCTTTCTTGAAGTCTTCAAATTCTTTCTTTAAATTTGAGTGATCAGAAGAGATCCCAGCAGCCTCAGCAAGATGAAACAATAAATCGTTTGCACGAGATCGATCAAGATTGCCTTCCTGCGTCACTGACTCAATCTTCTGCAAGATTTCTTGCTCCACTATGGCAACCTGATATTCAGCATCCAGCATATTTTTGCACAACTTGCTAATTTCATCACTTATACCAACTGAAATATCCAAGGAGGCTAAAGGTACGAGTCTTAAAGCCCGGCCGATCTCTTTTGTGCTGCGATCCAAACTCTTAACAACTTTCCTGCAATTCAGTAAGAGATAGAACTTATTTTTACTTTTGCATTCTAGAACTAATTGCTTCGAAGTTCTCGTCTCTCGGTTCAGGATCTCCGTGGCAATTTTTAAGCTCTCAGAATACTCAAGGTTTGACCTCGACAACTCTTTCAGGACAAAAGCCGTCTTCTCTAAGTATGTTGAAAATTTCTTGAAATTCTCCTTCTGAATGAGGACTTCTTTAGCCGAATGAACTGTGTCGAATATAGAAAGTACTATCTGGGAAAGCAACTCAGATACCGGTACAAGAGATAAACTAAGAGCAATATCTTTTGCCATGGGAAAATCTACAAATTAAAACCAGAGACTCTCAGTATTTGTGTAATTGACCACAAATTCAGAAGCATTAACACAAACAACTACTGAGCTAATTGCAGATTTCCCATTCAACTTCCAGTAGAAAACCCATAAACCAATTCAATTTCAAAAACTTAGGAGTCAGGAAAGAACGATTTGCAGCCAAATAGAAGAGAATTAACAGCAAGAAAAACCAAAACGATTATGTCGACAATACAGGATGAAAAAAATGAGTAGCATCTTCTTTCTTAATCAACATAAAATAAAATTAAATTTTTTGTAAAATCCGCTATAAATTACAAACATTTTTAGTCCGATTTTTCTCTCTTTTTTAAAACCTTTTTTCCTGAAAAACCAAACAGATGTAGGAAGAGACTGACCTCACGAAAGTAATAAACAAAGAGTCCTATGACTTTTCTGGAAGTCTGTGGATTTTCCCGGAAAGTCAATACAGAAAAGAAAATTTATTTAGCTTCAGCCTGTACTTCTCTTCACTCTCGAGGAGATTTCATTAGTCAACGGTCTCTTCGTCAATAGTGCTCCGCCTCTGTATGGTGAATCATGGATCCGATAAGTAAGATCTCGCCACGTATAGTAATATGAGAACAGTTATAACGTGGAGGAGCACAAGACCGCAGATGCAGGAAATGCAATGGTTAGCTGAAGTAGGGGAATTTGAATTTGAGGTGAAAAAACGCGCCAAGATAACTGTAATTACTAATTACATTCTGTCCCTCTGTGTTTGTTATTTCTTTTCTGAGGTTTTCTGCTAATCGGAAATTTTCTTTTTTTCATTCTTTGACCTTTTCATGTAATGATCTAGAGAAATAGAGAAAATGTTCAAGTGTGACTTGCTTTAGCCTGCAAGAGCAAGCATACCTTACTATTTTTTGCAAGCACCTTCTTGTAAACGCGTAAGTTACGGAACGAATCAAGTAAAGCAGCGCGAGTCCCAGCGACATAGAGAGCTCGTAAGTAAATATAAAAGTGTTGGCTGAGGTGTAACAACAATTATTTCGTGACGGGATCCAAGTGAAAGATTCAGTTACAATAGAATATTACGAATATTTCTAATACATTTAAAGTTAATGGTAACATCTTTTTCAACGTTAATTGATTTTGAAAAAAATGATAAAGCATTTAAGATCCATAATTAGTATCAGAACTGAGATTACGGATTTGATTTCCAGTGAATGATAATGCCTTTTGCCTGAGATCGGCCACCATTAGATCCTTGTGTGTTCATTTCGTTTTATATGCATTGTATGAATAGGTATATAAGTGAATTTGAAGATTTGTAATTTAAAGTCTTGAATGATTATGCAATGCATTTTATTAACAAGATAGTGTAATTAATATACATATCAGGTAATTTAATAAAGTGATGGTAAGTGGTGTTGTATGCATGGGATAGTTATGTGTGATTGTACTAATTATGTAGTTGGAAATATGAATAGAAAGTTTAACAACTTGAGAAAATGAAAAGTACCCACATCAATAATGTAGCATTATGTATCTGTATATAGGTTGAGTATAGAGTGTTATATTTTAGTTGTTCGTGATTTATCATTTTAATTTTTAAAAATATAAATTATTATTTATAATAAATGTTATAAAAACTTAAATAAAAAATTATTATTTATATATAATATAAACTATGAAATAACATATTTTTAAGAGTGGAAACATTTTTTTAGTAAAAAACTATAAAATAGACAATTCAAATAAGTTAAAATAATAATTGATAATTTTCGATCGGACAGAACTGAGTGTGTTGTGTAACGGTTGCTTAGAGGTACGAGTACTTGTAAGAAAAAGATTAATCTCGAGTTGGACTCGGGGCAAGCACTCCGATGCTTAAAGTCAATATTTGAAGGAATTTTAACAGAATAATTTTAGTGTTAAAGAACACTTACTTGGAAGTAGAGTAAATGCTCTTATTTATAGGGCTCATGGTGGTAGAAGTACGACCCGTAATAAGAGATATATTTGACACGTGTACAAATGTGATTATGTGGGCCAAAGCTTCATGTTCACTGGGCATGAAATGGGCCTAGTGAGCTTACTAAGCGAATATAGTAAGGTAAGCCCTTATCATTTGTCCCCCTCCCTAATGTCCGATCGGGTAACAAGGCATGGATCCAAGAGCTTTCAGATGTCGCCCATGTCCATCGTACAAAATGTAATAAGAATTTCAAGTGAGTGCTTTTGGATGTTGCCCGTGTCCATCGTACGAAATATAATGGGATTCCCGAGTGAGAGCTCTACATATTATGTGTCTTCGGGAAAATTGCTTCCAAGAAAAGGATGATGTTTGTACCTTCTTATTTATATTTTATTACTATTTTAAAGAAATTACCTAATAATGTGACGCTTCAGTAGCTGTACCTGTCACTCGTTCTCAGTGATTGACATTAAATAGTCACTTCAAATTTTCCAACGCCGTTTAAAGGGCCATCATTATAAGTACTAACTTAAAGGCATCAGAGCACCATTTTGGTTGTTCTTACTATTCCTCATTTGCTATCTTCTTGCCTCTTCTGCTCGTCAATTTTGTCCATGGAGGCTTCTTCTTTTTCGTTCAAAATTCAGGAGTCTTTTTTTACTTCTTCACCAAGTAAGTGTCTCTGCCTTCATTTTTTAAATTTACATTTCTCCTTTTGTAAGGATCATGGCGGCCCATGAAGTAGATTTAACTATTTTCGATAATACTTTCTCTTCTTCTTCTTCTTTTTCTTCTTGTGGCACTGACTCAGACCAATTATCTAAAGTCGTTCAGAGGTAGCCTGTAGTGGCTAGAAAGAGCGCAATAGATGTGCCTAGTAACATAGAACTTCCTAGGGCTCCTGCATTTTTAGGCAACGAGATCACTAGATGGCCAACTTCCGAACTAATTGGTTAGGTGTCCTTGTGACCAAGTATGTTACCATTTTTTAAGGAGATCTTCAACGTGATCTCACCGTACCTAAGTCGAGATCATGTGGGAAATCCATCTAAAATAGTAAATGTACACCTTCATTTCATTCGGGAAAAATACAATATCTCAAATGATTTTTCTCTAACTGTGTGCTTGAAAGGCATGAGTTATGATAAAGGTCCCTTTGATAATCAATTTTTTTATCTTTTCTAAGAAGTTTTTTAATAGGGCCTTTGTTTGCCTCTTGCTCCATTTTACGAAAGTGTAATGAAGGCGTATAATTTTTGCTCGAGTTAATTGAGTCTAACCGGGTGGCTTATCCTCTCTTCTTTTTAAATATTATGTCATCAACATGATATCCTCTATTCAGTGGACCTTTTCTAGTGTTTCTTTTATCTTAGCCTAGAGATGACTTTTGTTGCTTTCTCTAGCTGCTCGGGTAGGGGTTTGTTCGACGACCTAATTAAGTCTAACAAAGGCTTTAAGGATAAATACTCCCTTATTGGTAGGAGGCAATAGGAGAACTTCCCAAAAGTTATAACCTCCACATTCAATATGCTGAGGGATAAATGAGTGACTTCCCCTATGTGAGCGATGACTTGAAACTTTTATTATGTGGTGGACTTCGGTTGCATAAGACTCTTTTACTGGCCTTGGACGAAAATCCTCTTGTTGAGGGTGAGATTTTACTACTGTTCTGCCTTTTTAGTTCTTTTGCTAAATCACTTGTATTTCATGCGGCAATTTTGTTTAGTTTACTTTTAATTTAACCGATAATTTTTTGTTAACTTATCTTTCCACTTTGTTTTTCAAAAATGGTCAAGAGATCATAGTAGAGCAAGGGGGTAATGCATGACCCAAATGAGGGATCAAGATGTCATCCCTACCACCGTAGACACTGTGGGGGGCATTGCATACGTCAGAATAGTCCATAAAGTTAGAAAGCGTCGTGCGTTAATGTTAAGGGACGAGTCATCCTCCGAAGGCGTGCTTTTTGGTATTCTCATTAGC
This sequence comes from Hura crepitans, assembly GCA_948208565.1. Classification (NCBI taxonomy): domain Eukaryota; kingdom Viridiplantae; phylum Streptophyta; class Magnoliopsida; order Malpighiales; family Euphorbiaceae; genus Hura; species Hura crepitans. The sequence goes on from CANXYI011509342.1 coordinate 4,959, forward strand.
AGCGCAGTGGATACTGCAACGATCACTTCGACTACTGGGCAGCCAGTATCTTTGGCCGTTCAAGTCCCTCGCCTGCTATTCGAGACAATTAGCGATATGGGGGAGTTCGAACTAAGGAAACTCTCGGGCATGCTCGATTTCATCGGTGCAATTATGGATAAAATCGACTCTAAGAGCACAACTATGAGAAATGTTTCGATAGCTGATTACCTATTAAATAATTTGGTTTTCCTAGAGGATATGGATCGCATAAAATCCATGAGCAATCATGGGTCAACAGTTTACGATGTGGGGTATCTTCTCCAGGTATTTTTAATAATTCCCATTAATTTCCTGCATTTTGTTACTATTCTTATTATTGTTTTTAACATTTGTAAGGCATACAACATCTCGTTCAGCTAGAGTTGCACTGAAGTGAACTTACAGTTACGTGTTACAGTGTGGAGAAAAAAGTTAAGGATGCCCGGGTGGCCCTTTTTACTGCCAATCAACACCTCTTGGGTGTTGAAAATTCTCTGCGCAAGAAATGCGCAACATCTAGGTGGGAAGTAACACAACTTGCTGGTCAGCTCGAGAAGGTCCATGGGGAATATGAGGCCCTGCAGAAAGCATCTGAAGAGGTTGAGATCGTGTATCACACGGCTTTGTAAAGTCAAGAGGACGAGATCTTTAAAGAGCTCAGGGGTCAGATCGGAGACTACTAGCAAAAAGTTAAAGCTGCCCTCCTAAACTGCTTCCCCGAGGTCGACTTAAGCTTCCTGGACATGCTACTTAGCTAGAATGGAGAGGAAGAGAGAGAAACTGAGTAAGTTGAAATAAGTGGTGTGAGCGAGAATGTCCAGGGTGTTGTACAGCCTGAGGGCATCTCCGGGGTGCAAACTCCTCTTTCCCTGACACCTTCTACTAGGACTCCAGAAGGCTAGCCCTCCACCCTGCAGATAAATTAGGCTTTCTTTTTGTTTTATATTATAATTGAATTACTTTGTAATGTAACATTTATTTTTATTTTTAATAAAACACGCTCTATTTATTTAAGCATCTTTTCCTTATTGCTTTTTCTTTTCTCTTGCTATGTGCTTTAAGCAGTCCCTGAATGCTACTTAAGTTATTTGCTTGCAGGCTATTGAGTTGTTAAATAACATAAGGGAACATGGTATGAAATTAAGACTTCCATTTGATTCTTAGGCACCTAAGGAAGAGATCCTTAAAGACATTTATACAAAGTATTTTTTGAGACTTTTAATATTCCATGTTCTCGAGACAATTTGCCCCTTTATCGTTTGGATTTTATAGGTTCTTGGACATATAATGTAATGATCCAAAAATCTGACTCTCGTGAATAGTACTTTCTGGGATGAATAGTACTTCCTGAAACCCGAGTCGCACTAAGCATACTGACAAAAAGTATTAATTACAAGAGAATTTTAGGCAAAGTTCGAAGCCAATCTAAAGTCATTCAGATGGTTAAAAATGCTAATTAAGATTTTACGGTAATGTCCTGTTAATAGTACTGCAGGCAAAGCTGAACCGTAAAATAAATTAAAAGTTGCTCAAAATAATCCAAAAATATTACAACTTGATACTCAAATATTCTGAATAGTCCAATGGCTTTGGAATCAAAAATTTTTGAGTTTAGAAACTATTTTTACCTAAATTTTGGGATAGAACATAGATTAATTTTTTAGGTTATTGTCGAAATTTGGGCATGAGATTTTGAGAGGAATTAGGGCTTGAATTTATGGAATTTTATAGATAGGAATGGAGAAAAATCAATTTTTCTATCGGTTATAAATATTTTTTGAAAAAAAAATATTATTTTTGAAAACTATATAAAGGGCAATTCTTTCATCCTTCTTCACACACACGCAAGTCACCATCCTCCCCTCCCAAACTCCAAATTTCCACCCCTTTCATTCCCTCTCATTCTCTTGTTGATTTTTCTCTCTTCGAAAAAACCCACTGTTCAAGCTCATACCCAAAACGACAAGCGATCCGAGATGAGTCCGTAGACACCAAAATTATTCGAAACGACGGAGTATTTCAGGAGAAAATAAAAAAGAAACCGGGGGTGAATAGTAATTTTCTCTCTCCCAAGATTTCTTTTTTCATAAATTTTATTTTTCACGGGTTTCTAGGGTGTTATAGAGTATCTATCTAGGCTCGAAATTTTTTCGACTTCTAGATTATTTTATATTATTTATTGAAATTTTTAATCTTTTGAATTTATAGGTGAAACGACAACCTGAGGCAAGGAGAAGGCATGAGCTGACTTCGGGGGTCTCATACGACCTTGTTAAGTAAGTGTAATCACTTTAATTTAGCTTAAATATTCAATTAATGCATTATGTATAAAATGCCATATATGTAATTAATAGCAATAAATGCATAAAAAATGAAATAAACGTTATAAAAATTATTTGTGGCTTATAACATGATAAATACATGATATTTGATAATTTGATGTGTTCGAATGTGATAAAAACCATGAAAACATGATTTTACGCTATAAGTGCATTATGTACATGAAAACCCAAAAATGTCATATTGTGTGCTTTTGTCTAAAAATGCATGCACATGGTATCTTTGTGAATTGAAATAGGTAGAAATGATGTAATGAGTGTTAGAATGCCATATCATAACTTGTTATGCTTATGTGTAGCATTATGCCTAATTACACCGTAAAGCGCACTAGTGTGCGTACGAGTGTTTTTATTGATAAATGATGTCGTGTATGCATGAATGCAATATGTTGCTATGCTTAAAATGGATTTTTGGCTCATGACGTATATATGTGTGTGATATATGCATAATAAGGCATGATATGGTTAATTGTGGGCAAATATGAAAAATTTTCGTGATATGAACATTTGCATCGATAATTGTGACTTCATGTGACGTATTGAAATGTTGAGTACCCCGATGCCATTACACTTATGAAAATGGATCCTACGGGTGTAATGGACATCAATAAGCCTAAGTTAGCCAATTGTACATGTATAGGCCATGCAATGGTGCATTGAGGCCAATGATGATTTTTATGTTAATATACTAAAATAAAATGCGAAATTGGATAAATTGATATGTTTAATGATGCCTATATAGTTAGGCAGCTTAGTTTGGATAGGTTGATCAGTCAATTACGATTGTAGCGGCTGCTAGCATACTTACGGGTAATTGATTTACATGCCGACGAGCATGAGAGCTTTCGGGCCTAAGATTTACTTGTTGATATGCATGAGAGTCTTCGAGCCTAAGTTTACTTACCTATGTGGTATGAGAGCCTTCAGGCCTAAGTTACACACCTATGGGTGTGGAGAGCCTTTGAGCCTAAGTTACGCATCTTCGAATGTGGAGAGCCTTTGGGCCTAAGTAATTTCGTTGTCCAGTCTTGTTTAGTTATCTTATGGATATGGGCATCAGTTAAATGACTAAAATGGCTTAAAATTGCAAAATTTGAGTTTGTATGTTAAATGGCAATAATATGTGACCTATGGACATAATATGATCAAATGACCCAAAAATGATTTTAAAATGCTTGAATGTGTTCATTTTCACTTGTATGAATAATTATAGTGATTATATGTGTATAAGTCCCAATTACTGATATGGATAACTATAAGGTGTATTATGGTGCTTATGATCGGCAAACAGGTATGTCACTAATAGATGTGATATATGAGTTCGGTGGGACATTTTTTAGTTGTTAGGATATGGTATGACTTTTACTGTGTAATATGACCTGCAGATGGTTAATTTTATGATAAGGGTAATTTTTTTGGCATAAATTATGCTTGGAGAAAAAAATTTTATACATGTGATGCATTATGCCCATTAAATGGTAGTAAATCGATGTTTTAATGCATTGTCCATGTTTGTAATATGCATAATGGCATATGAGACACCAAAAATGCATGAATATGACTCTAAATCCAAAATTGGTTTATGTTGCATGTAAATCACAGAAAATACATAAAAATCATAGAAAATACATAACTATAATATTAAATTCGGATATGGTTTGTGTGTATTATGGACATGCAATAAATTGCTTTTTACAAGTTAAAGTGATTACACCATTAAGCAAAAGCTTAGCGCATTGCCTATTTGCGATGCATAAGTAATAAGGCAGCATATTAAAGCTAAAGCTTCTAAAAGTAGGTGACACGAAGATAACCCCTGTATAGGTATTTTTGTATTCTTTTTTTTGTAATAGTAATGATGATGTAAATGTAAGGTTTAAGTAGTCATAGTGCTCTTGTTATCTCGGAGGGATTGGGTCTAATCTGTATTTTATAGTGGCATTTTTGTATTAAATAATTTAACTATGGATTTTATGTCTGTTTTCTCGCATGTTATGTGTGATGATTGATGAAATGCACGTGAGAATATTGATTGTAAGAGCTTAAGGCTCATTGTGATTTTGATGTGATTTGGAGGGTCAAGAGCACCCATATGAGTTGGAGATATATGTCATGATGTATAGAAGTGTTTATAAACAGGTAAAAATTTGAGAAAGTGTCTCGGTACAGCCATTATGCTCTCAGATTTTTAACACAATGACCCTATATTTATCTCGATTTACGTGCTAAAAAGGTTTTCAATATTTTAGTGCATTTCCAAGTCAAGAAATGTTTTTTTATATAAAAGTTTTAAATTTTATGTAATTTAGGATAACGAAATTAGATATCGTTTTACGTGCGTATATCCTCTGTTCGGGTTCGGTGTACAGATCGGGCAGAGGGTGCAACATATAATGTCAAAAATTTGATATGGTCCTTCCTAGTTAGGCATTAGCTTGTCGACTCTCGAATTCCCTTTGGCCAAATTGACTCTCCTTAACACTTTGTCTTCAATGTTGAATTCTCTATGCGTTACTTTGGAGTTGAAATATCTAGCCATTCTTTGCTTGTACACTACCACTTTAATCAAGGCTTTTTCTCGCTTCTCTTCTGAGAGATCTAATTCAAGTCTCCTTTCCTCATCATTCCTTTCTAGATGCAACATCTCCATCTTGTAATAGGGTATCCCGATTTCCATTGAGATTATAGCTTCGAACCTAAAAGTGAGGGAATAGGCCGTCTCACCAGTTGCAGTCCTGGGTGTTGTTTAATAGGCCCATAATATGCTGCTTAGCTCTTCTGGCCAATGACCTTTAGCCTCATACAACCTCTTTTTCAAGCTATCTAAGATAGTTGGATTAGTCACTTCTATCATTCCATTCGTCTAGGGATGGGCCACGAAAGTGAATATTAATTGAATATTTAAGCCTTTACAGAATTCCCTGAATATCAAGTAGTTGAACTGTTTGCAGTTGTCTGTAATGAGTACGGCAGGCATCCCAAATCTACAAATGATATCTCTCCATATGAATTGTTGTATCCGAGCGGTAATAATAGTAACCACTGGTTTGGCCTCAATCCACTTTGTAAAATGGTCTACGGTGATAATTAGAAACTTTATTTGCCATTTTCCCTTAGGAAAAGGTCTAAGAATGTCTATCCCCTATTGATTGAATGACCAAGCTACTCCTATAGAATGTTGGTCCGCGCTCGATTTTCTGATTATTTTGCCATGAACCTAGCACTTCGAGCATCTCTTGACAACTTCCTTGGCATCTTTTAGAATGGATGCCCAATAGTACCCGAAATGCATGGCTTTTCTTGCTACCATTAATGCTACCTCATTGGGAGTTATGCATTTAAGCCATGGATGCGGTTTTAGCCTTCTTATATAGCCATCCATCAATTATAAAATATTCAAGCAACTTCTTAGAAATTCTCTTGGCATCCGTTTCATTTTTGCAACAGTGTGTCAAATTGGAGATATTCGATAATCGAGTTATACCATCTTCTTCAGACTCAACAATCATCACCTCCTCCTCTTGAATCGAAGGTATAATTTCCTCTTTAATCGGAAGCTTTTTCCAAGCTTTTGACCCTCCTGATACAACAACTTTAGCCAAAACATTTGCCTCTACATTATCCTCTCTGGGGATCTTCTTAACCTCCCATTCGATACCTGCATCTTTCAAGATTTGCAACAACTTCCTTGTTCTATCTAAGTATTCTTTTAGGTGCACTTCTTTAACCCTAAAGCTGTTAGTAATCACTTTTAATCAACAAAAACTCTGGTTTAATCTCTCTTGCTAATCTTAGTTTGGCAATTAATGTTTTGTATTTTGTAACATTGTTGGAAGCATTAAAGCACAACTTCAAAGCATATTTGATGCAAAAGCCCTTGGACCTCTCAAGATGATTTATGCGCCTGCTCCAATATCCTGGAACGCTCTATCTACAAGTAATTCTCACGCTTTTAGTTCTCTTCTTTGTGAAAGTGTGTGGTAATCTCCATTACAAAATTCTGTAATGAAATTCGCCAAAGCTTGTGCTTTCATGGCTATCCTTGGTTCAAATCTAATGTCAAATAATTGTAACTTTACTGCCCATTCGTGCAGTCTGCCCTCTATGTCAAGGCATTGCAGAAGCTTCCCCAATGGTTGATTGGTTTGCACAATCACCTTATAACATTGAAAGTAATGTCTTAATTTGGTTGTCGCCATTATCAATACTGTAACTCTTCTCAATTGAGCTTCTCCTTGTCTTCGCACCATGTAGGACCCGACTGAAGTAATAAATGGGCATCTGTATACCCTAGTCCTCTTTAACTAAAATGGTGGAGATTGCTTAATCCGAGGCTGAGAGATAAAGGAACATATCTTCACCTTTATTGGGCTTAGTTAGGAAGGATGATGTCATTAAAGCTGTCTTCAGTTCTTCAAAAGCTTCTTGGCATTTTCTATCCTATTCGAAGCCTTGCCTCTTACGTAAAATCCTAAAGAATGGTAGGCATTTCTTAGCCGAGTGGGGAATAAACCTTTCTAATGCTGTGATTCTGTCATTAACCTTTTGGATGTCACTAATGCTTTTTGGGGGCTATATATCTAGAATTGCCTGAATATTCTCTGGGTTGGCCTCTTTAGGATATTATATATCCTAGGAATTTACCAAAATGTACCCTGAATATACATTTTTTGGGCTTCAATTTCATTTTATAGTGATTAGATATCTCGAACACCTGAGCTAAATCAGATGCATAGCTCCACACTGACTTTCTTTTGACAATCATGTCATCCACATAGACCTCTATCGACTTCCTAATTAAATCTTTGAACATTTTATTCATCAACCTTTGATAAGTGGCTCCTGCATTCTTTAACCCGAAAGGCATGACATTATAATAGAACATGCCCTCATGGGTGATAAAGTTTGTTTTTTCCTAATTGTGCCAGTACATAAGTGTATTATGGTACCCAAAATAAGTATCGAGAAAGGAGTATACCGCATATTCTGCCATGAAATCAATCAACCTGCCGATATGGGGAAGGGGGCAGCTATCGTTTAGGCGTGCTTTTGTTTAAATTAGTGAAATTGATGCACATTTGGGTCTTCTTATTTTTTTTTTACCAAAACAATATTAACCAACCATTTAGGGTATGAGACTTCTTAGACGGTGCCTACATCTAGTAGTTTTTGCGTCTCTTCTTATATGACTTTTAGCTTATCTAGGAGGCATCATTGAAGCCTTTGCTTGATAGGTTTTGCCCTCAGGTTAACTTGCAATCTGTGTGACATTATCTCCGGGTCAATTCTTGCTATCTAATTTTGGGACCATGCGAAAGTTTACTGGTTAAGGCATAAGACTTGGAGAATTTCTCTCTTATTCACTTTCGATAGTTCACTACCTATCACAACCTCTTTTCTAGGAGCTAGTGACCTCTTGACCAGCTTTTCTTCGGGCCTGTGCCTTGTATCATTTTTGTCATTTTCCACGTTCTTAATCAATACTAGCTTTTATAGTTTTGACTCCTTCACAGTGGCTACGTAAGCCTCCCTGACAGCTTTCTAATTGCCTCGCACTACTATTACTCCTTCCTCGGGGGGGTTCGTCATCACTAAGTATCTAATGCTGGTGACAGCTCCTAATTCATATAACATAGGCCTGCCAAGGATAGCATTGTAGGAAAATGGGATGTCTATCACCATGAAAGTACACCTATTTATATAAAAGGTTGTCTCGTCTCCCAGCTTTATGTAGAGGTCCACTGAGCCTACTACCAGGACGAAAGCATTACCTATGCTTATTAGCGATGTCCTGATATGCTTCAAATCCTTTATTGGTAGCTTCATCTTCTTATAAGCCTCCAGCATCAATAGATTGACCACACTGCCATTATCCATAAGTATTCTTCTTACAAAGAAATTGGCAATGTATCCTTGAATAACAAGGGCATCCTTATGAGAGACTTAGATATTATGTGCATCCTCAGTGAAAATCAAAATTGGCAAAAATACTTGTGAATTACTCCCGCCCTTTACCGCTCTTTGGCTATCTTTGGTTTCCTTCTTTCTTCTTTTGAATCTGAGTGACTAGACTCTGTTAAGGAAGAATTTTGCCTATTAGATTTGCCTGTATCCAAGAATCTCCTCAACAACCCCTTTTTAATGAGCCTTTCTATCTTGTCTTTTAACTCCCTACATTCATCCGTGTTATGTCCTACATTGTTATGGAACTAATAATATTTACTCTTACCCTCCTTGCAATTTGCCATGATTTTATTTAATCCATATCAAAATTTTATGCGGAACAGTATTTAAAGGGGTGAAACTTGTCTTCTTAATATCTCCTTAGCCTTTTCCTTCTATTTTCCCTCGAGGGGAACAACTCTTCCAAGGAAGGTTTCCTGTCCAAAAAATTAAATAGAAAGTGACACGCGCTTTGTTGCTCTAACTGAGCGGAACTACATCCTTAAGTAATATGCAGATCCAGGTTAGACCAGCCGTCTACCCAATTTGCATCATCAAAGCCGTCTACCCAGTTTGCATCATCAAAGGTAATGAATGATTTTGCTCTATCCATCAGTTCTCTAAAATCAATAAGATAATCTGTCATTGAAGAATCGTATAGCTATGTGTTTCTGACATTGTTAATCATCATGATAATGACTACCTCACTATTTAGGTTTTGAATGTCAGAGCTACCTCATGGAATCTCTTAATGAAGTCTCGTAGGCTTTCTTCCTCACCATGCATAATGCTTTGCAAATCAGTGATAGTCTTTTTAGTTCTCATTTGGATGGCAAACCTAGTCTTAAACAACTCTAACAATTGCTTGAAAGAAGATATTGATTCTAAAGGTAAATCATAAAACCAGTCTAAAGCATCGTCTGTCAATGTAGACGAGAAAGTTTTACAAATAAGTGCATCTTCGAAGGTCTACATGTGAATCAACTTATGATACTCAACTAAATGTTTCTTTGAGTTAGACTAACCCTTATACTTTTTCAGCATCGAGGGATTTGACATGCAAAGGGAGAATCGGTATTGCATTCATAATCAGGCTTCTTATGGTGTCCTACCCTGTACTTCTTCACTGCACGCATAAACAAGTCATTAAAGGCTTCTTTTGAACTGGGGATTTCAGCTCTCTTACTCTATGCCTTATCTTTACAAGTCATACTAGACATTCTGATTCAAGAATCGTTGCTTTTGGAAGGTGAAGTATAGTAAGAAGGTTCAGATTTCTTTCATTTCATCTTTCAGTCTGACCTCTCGCTTTCTAGCTTCGAAAGCTGCATCGCAATTGCCCATAACATATGCTTGTAGCCTCAACTCCTTGAGCAGCTCTGATTTAATATCTTCTTGAAAGCATTGGAAAAGTCATTGCATTGCCTCTAAAGTAACCGAGGTTCCTTCAGCAGGTGCACCCCTATTGGATTCTTCGATAAATACATTGATCCTCTAGGCAACTGGCATTCTTTTCACATTATCCCTTTAGGACGAATGATTTTTAGACGATTTCGTGATTAGGCTCTCAACAAAAACACCAATTGATAATTCTCAATCGGACAGAACCGAGTGCATTGTGCAATGGTTGTTTAGAGGTACGAGTACTTCCAAGAAAAAGATTAATCCCTGGTCGGACCCGAGGCAAGTACTCCAATGTTTAAAGTCAATATCTGAAGGAATTTTAGCAAAGTAACTTTAGTGTTAAAAAACACTTACTTAGGAGTGTAGTAAATGCTCCTATTTATAAGGCTCATGATGGTAAAACTACAACCTATAATAAGAAGGATGCTTGACACGTGTACAGACGTGATTATATGGGCCGAAGTTTCATATTCACTGGGCATGAAATGAACCTGGTGAGCTTACTAAGCGAATATAGAAAAATAAGGCCTTATCAATAATTAATAAAAATAAAATGTAATATAATAATATTCATTTTTTTATAATAAAAATAGTATTCACGTGTAACTTTTTTCTAAACAAAGAAAAAGAATCAAGATATTTTTCTTTAGTCAACATTAGTATAAAGCATCGCGTTGGTATAGGTATTGAGGATAACTTTTTTGAAAAATAGTTAGATACTGATAAATCTTTGGTAATATTATATGTCAAAATTGAACATTTAATAGCTTATATAATTTTTTAATCAATTAAAAATAAAATAAATTTGATCATATTTTAATTCAAATATTACTATTTTAAATTATAATAATTTTCACTTTTTCTTTTATGTTTACATTTTTTTCACATTTTAAATATAAAAGAAGCATTAGTGACTTTTAATAAATTTTACTAAATATAAGATAAATTTTGATGAAAATAAATTTGAGTTAAAAAGAATTCTTTTAGCTAACATTGAACTTGTTGAATAAAATAAAAGATTAAGTTTTAGAATTTTTTTTAATTATATGCATTGAAAAGAATGATTGTGTATTTGAATTTTGTCATATTGATGATAAAATATATAATAATGATCAATTTTTTGTTATGTTTTTTATTTTTTTAATTTAATTTTAATTTTCTTTTTTTTACTTAAAAGTTAAAATTGTATAAATTTTTTTGAGTTATATATAAATATTTAATATCTCTTATTTTCTATATTATGCTTCCTAAGATTTTATATTATTTATATAATATATATTAATTTTTTGTAAATAAAAATTCAAGCACAAAGTGGTGAAGCAAAGGGTGCTCATACACCCTAAGTATGTAAAATATTTCAATTATGTTATGTCATATTTAAATATGTACATTTGTGCATGTTTTAGTGTATGGAAGTTTGGTTTCATGTGTGTGCCTAGGTAGTTTGGGTAAATTATGCTTATAATAATGTAATTGGCAACATTTTAGGGTAACTTGTAGAAGAAATTGGTAAGAAATTATGTGTGTAAAGGGGTGTGGTGTGAGTGTCGAATGGTGGCCTAAATTGTGCTTGGTGATGTATAGGAGTGTATTTCTTACAGGTTAAATTGGGGATAAGTAACAAGGCAGCCGTTATGCTGCCTGATTTTTCATAGTTGTTTGATAATGCTTGGTAGGGTTTATGATGACTTAGAATAGACAATAATAGGAGAATAAATACTCAGATTTGGATTAAAGGTGTGACTGGTCAAATGTGGTCAAAAGTAGTAAAAGTTAAGTGAAAAGCTCATGAGAAAATCTTAGGATGGGTGACCTCAGTGGGAAGTAGTACACCTTGCCTGTTTCAGGTAGAGATGGGTAGGGGGTGTTACATTTAGTAGTATTAGAGCGAGGTTTAGGCAGTTCTAAGCGTCGTATACATGAGTGCATGAGTCTAGGATGTCAGTTAGAGTTAAGCTACACTGTCTGATGCTGACTAATTACTTTGTTTCAGTTAAAACACAATGAGTGAAAGGACCCCGCAAGAGAGGGACGGGAAGATGGCAAGTTACACTCCCACAACAATACATGGACCAGCAGGAAGTGCAGCCACCCCTCAAGTCAGTGACGTTGCACGACAACAGCCACCACCACTTTAGCCTCTGCCTCAACCACAACTAGCACCTAGGGCACAACCAGCACTAGAATGGGTACAGTAGATTGTGACGTTATTAAGGGAGACAGTAGCACCTGCTCCAACACTAGCTTCGGTACCAGTGGTCGTTACTGCTCCACCTCCACTAACTCCTCCGACCCCACAGAAGAGTTACTTAGAGAGAATCCATAAGTTAGGGGCAGTAGATTTTTCGAGAGCCAGAGAGGATGACGCGGTAAAGGCAAAATACTAGCTAAAAAGAACTACTCGTATGTAAGAGGAGCTAGATTGTCTAGTAGCTGATTATTTTAGGTGCATTACATCACTATTGTAGGAGGAGGCCTATCACCGGTGGAATAGGCTGAAGAGAGGGAAGCCTGCTAAAGATTTCACCTAGACCTTCTTTCAGATAGAATTCAAGAAGAGATATATACTAGACTCCCACATCAATAAGAAGAGATAGGAGTTCTTTGACCTCCGACAGGGTAAGAAGTTAGTGTCGGAATATGAGAAAAAATTTGATCATCTTAGTTGATATGCAGCAGAGTACCTCCTAAATGATGAGTAAAAATGTAAAAGAATTGAGAAGGGTCTGAACGTAGAGATTCGGATGCAACTGACCACTATAGAAATCAGAGATTTTTCGAAGCTAGTTGCTGCTGCTTACAAAATGGAAGAAATGGTATAAGAGAAAAGGGAGGTGTTTCAAATAAGAGGCCATTTATTGCAGGCCAGACGAGCTCAGCTCTAGGAGGGAGCAAAATATAGAGGGATTATCAATCAGTTCAGTAAGCCCAAAGACCATAGGGGCAGCAGTCACATAGGCCGCTTACTTTACAAAGAACTGGCCAGGGTCATTTTGCTAAACCCCGAGCATCTCCATCACAGCAAGCCTCTAGTGCTCCTATATCTACTGCTAGGAGTCTAGCATCTTTGTGCGAGACCTGTCAGAAGCAACATTGGAGTCAGTGTCGTCTCAAAATAAGAGGGTGCTTTATTTGTGGGTCACGAGACCACTGGAGGAGGGAATGCCCTCAGAGGCCTATAGAGGGTGACCAAACATAGGGTTCAGCTGCAGCTTGTGTGAGACCTATCAGAAGCAACATTGGGGTTAGTGTCGACTTAAAATAGGAGGGTGCTTTATTTATGGGTCACGAGACCACCGGAGGAGGGAATGCCCACAGAGGCCTATACAGGGTGACCAGACACAGGGTTTAGCTATAGCTGCAGCTGGGAGACCACCACGACCACCAAGATAGGAGCAAGCTACCACCAGCTAGAGGGGTAGATCAGAACCTAGAGCTCCGGCACAGCAGTATGCCATCCGTTCTCATGAAGAGGCAGAAGCTCCTGATGTCATAGCTAGTACATTCTCTTTACTTGATGTTTCTGTACTAGCTTTGATAGACCCAGGATCTAAACATTCATATATATGCATGACACAAGTAATAGATAGAGGCCTGAAACCTGAACACATAGATCTAGACCTTTAAGTAAGCAACTTGATAGGTCAGAGTGTGACAGTGAACACTGTATATAAATACTGTCCTTTGATAATTCAGGGTCAAATATTTTCAGTAGACCTAATAGAGCTACCCTTCCATGAGTTTGATTTGATATTGGGGATGGACTGGCTATCAGAACATAAGGCAGTAATTAACTATGAGAAGAAAAGGTTAAGTCTTCGGACTTCAGACGGGCGAGAGGTGACAGTTATAGGAAATAGAGATTCTATGCATAATGTGATTTCTACTATGACAGCCAGAAGGCTCATTAGAAAGGGATGTAAAGCTTTTCTAGCAGCAGTAGTAGACACCAGTGTCCAAATACCCAGCTTAGATAAGATACCTATTGTATCTGAATTTCCTGACGTATTTTTAGATGAGCTACTAGGATTGCCGCCACATCAGGAGTTAGACTTTGAAATTGAAGTCTACCCTGGTGTGAATCTTGTATCAATAACTCCCTATAGAATGACATTAATAGAATTGAAGGAATTGAAGGTACAATTGCAAAAATTACTAGATAAAGGCTTTATCAGACCTAATGTGTCTCCTTGGGGAGCTCTAGTGTTATTTGTAAAGAAGAAAGATGGATCTCTTTGACTATGTATCAATTATAGGCAACTGAATCGGGGGATAGTAAAGAATAAGTACCCGTTACCCAGGATCGAAGATCTCTTTGACCAGCTACGAGGTGCCAGTGTTTTCTCCAAAATTGATTTGAGATCAGGGTATCATCAATTGCGGATCAAGGAGAGTGATATCCTGAAGACAGC
>CANXYI011509512.1:0-13519 GCA_948208565.1 Hura crepitans
ATAAGAAATAAAGAGAAACAAAAAATAAAGAAATAATAAAGAACTACTTCACTGATGTTTGATAAAAGGGCAGAAAGAGAGGTCAATCAAATCCCTAAAAGATCAAACAACTCATATAATAACAAAACACAACATTAGCATGAATAATAGAATAAAATATGAATAGAATAATAATGATAAAAAATGGAACAAATAATTAATAAAATATAGATAGTAAGTTATCACATCTAACTGGTAAATGGATAAGAGAAATAAAATTACCCACCTAACTAGTAGATAGATAAAAAAGAAAAAGGAAATAAGAAAAAAGAAGAAAACTTGGTCGACTTATTGTGTATAATTGCCTTGAGGAAAGATCTCGAAAAAGGCAAATAAATTCTAGAAAAATCTTCTAAAATTAGAAAAATAATATTTGGAAAGTGTTTTTGTGCTTTTTGGTGTGCACTTACTAAAAAAGGTCAACCCCTTAGATTGACATTGGGTTCACTATTTATACATGCAGACCGAGGCACGAAGTGGTTGTTTTAGGCCAAAGTGAAACGACCATTTTTAGGGCTAAATTGCCATTTTGGCTAAAAGGAATCCTATACAAATTCTACCTTTTTAGCAAAATGGTGCTATTTTATATAAGGGAAATGGTTGATTCAGGAAAGTGTGAAACAACCATTTCGACAAAGATCAAAATGGCCATTTTGCCCTCAAAATGACCATTTTGGTAGGTGCAAAATAGCCATTTAAGGAGCAAGACAATGCATTTTTGCCTCTCTAGTGGCCCAAAGCTTGTAAAAGGCAATTTTTTCATTTTTTCAAATGCTCCATACTGCGAGCCCTTAGCCTACCACAAACACCTATTTCTCTCACAATCCAAGTCACACTGCAATATTTTCTAGTCAAGCAAAGACTTACATTTAAAAACTGATCATGATATTAAAATTTTGAATGAAGAGATCTTCGAATTAGATGTTAGCATCCTTATTTATTAGAATTTTGTCCTTTCGAGAGCTCTAAAAACCCAATGTTTACACATACATTTACAAATATACATTTCATGTTAGTGCATTAGTAGTAAGGTCTAATAGGGTCACTGTGCAAGTTTATGCTAGTGCAGCAAAAGCAATGTCCTAGAGGGCCATTGCACAATTTCATGCTAGTGCAGCAGTAGTAAGGTCTATTAAGGCTACTGCACAAACATATGCTAGTATAGCAGACGTAAAGTCTGTTAGGATCATTGCAATTTTATCCATGTTGGTGTAACAATAGTAAGGTTTAGTAGGGTCACTGCACATATACTCATGCTAGTGCAGTGGATGTAAAACCTAAAATGTGGGCCACTACACACTCGATAAGGCCTCTATAACTAATATCATCTTATCTAGTATCAAAATTTTTGTCTATTGATTATGGGCTTAAATAAGTAAATAACAAAATTAAAGATAGTTAAATATTATAATGATAATTTTAAACTATATGTGAGATTTCAAAATGAATATTATAGTTATGAATTTCATACAACGTAACCATGTTATTTACATATACTTATGAGATGTTATAAATGTTATGCATAAATATTTTATGCGTGTATTATTAAATAAATCTTATTAAACACACTAATAAACTATAAACTTAACACATAGCTTATAATTATTTAAAAAGCATATACATATCTAAATGGGGAAAAGAAATGTAAATAATATAGCTATGTAATAGAAGAAAATACAAATAAACATTATTAAGAATGATATGGAGAATATAATTATACTAATAAGAAATAAAAAAAATAAGTATATGGACACGAAAACTTATTACATAGAATTTTACATAGGAATTGCAATAGATTAAGAATAACATATGTTAATTATCATATGTTATATGAAGTAAAACATAAGATGAAAGGCAATAAAGTGTAAAACTACTACTTAAGCTATAGTTAAAAAGTAGATAGAATGTTAAAAGATAAGTATATGTAGAACAAGTGAGTAAGATTAGAAAAGAGAAGTAAAGTAATAGTTAAGCTATATTGGTAATGATAATTGCAACCAATAGTATAGTAAAACATAAGGTGTTATATTACAATAATGATAGTAGTTATTTGAATAACATATATACCTACAAAAATGTAGACATAAGGAAGATGAGCAGATAACTTAAAAAAAGAATAAAATCTTCAGATAAAGAATTTAATAGTAGTGGCAATTACTGATTTTATAGTTTTAGAACACACCACTGAGCAATTGGTTAACCCCTTGGCTTTTTGCTAATGTGTAGGTTAAAATTTAAGCCAATTAAAATAATAGATTGAGTCTTAGTAGAATTACAAGCACACAGGCTAGATGTATAAGTAAGAGGAGGCCACCACAACTTTGCTTATTGAGATTTTCTTGCATTGCTAATATGTAATAGCTATATAGCATTCATGTATAGGAATAGTAAATGTTGATTATTTGTATGTAATTTGAATACGTAAGTAATGGTTATATTGAATGATGATCTAAATGTCAACAGCATTATTAATATGTTCATGTATATGTTACCTAAATGTAATGTATATGTGTGATATATGTTAAAGATTTTTGACATGGTATGTGTATCGAACTAAAATAATTATACTGAGATGATTAAATAAAGAGTACAAATGATATGATAAATGAATAGTGATTGAATCAACAATGTGACATCCTATACTTGAATTGGTTTGGTGGTTGGATATAAGCGTATTACATTTTAGTGGTATTAGAGTAGGTTTAAACATTTTTAGGTGTAAAATGGCTATATATGTGTGTGCACGTGCATTACTTAATAGCTAAGCTGCTGGGACATTAATAAGGATTTGCTGGCCGACCAACATAAAAATTATATAAAAAACATAAGTATAAGTTAAATGATAATGGAAATCAATGATTATAATTGAACATAAAAGGTTGCTAAGTTAGATAGTTACTGACATAAATACATAGTAATAAAAATGGATCAGATTGAAGCTATAAGTTAAATGATGTTAACAAATAGGAATGATAGGTACTGATACATATAGAACCAATCATATGAGAGATAAGCTATAGAAACTGAGAGTAAAGATAACCCAAAGAAACACATAAAAGAATTGAGATAGCATATGGACTATAGGTGAATGGAGCAATATGAGCTAAGATTAAAAGTGAAGAAATCATATACAATTGAAGTGTATATGATATTTAGAGAGACTAAAGTAGAGGATACAGTGTTTGGAACCCCTATAGGGTGTCCAAGAGAGGAAGCATACAAGTGAAATTTTAAGGATGAAATTTCCTAAAAAGGGCCAGAGTTGTCACACCCTAACTTTTGGTTCAATTCATACAAAGATAGAATAGGAATTCAAGAAAAAGTGGGGAATGAAATGGATGTATAGTTCGAATAGAGTTGGTTGGTATGAATAATTGAGCGAAACATGTAAATGATTTTGAGTGAAAATAAAAAATTAAGGTTTTTATTTTATTCATGGTAATTTTGAATTTTTGCCAATTTAAGGCAATGTTTTAGATATTTAAACATGTGAATGCTATAATTTAATGTGTTTATGAATTGTGAGTGAATTTTAATTGGGCTCAAATTAATTTGATTAATGTAAAAAGGCTAAAGTTGCTTAGTAAGCTTAATTGGGCTTGTATGCATGATTTGGGTTAGTAGATGAATTATGCAGCCTAATGAATTAATTTGAACTATTAGTAGAACCTTAGTTAAGTTAATTAAGTGATTTTAGGAGTTTATTAAGAGCCAAAATTATTTGGCCCATTAATAGGCCCAAAAATGGCTCAATTATGTGCTTAATGAGATTGTGAACATATAGTTCACTTAAGGCCCATGTAATTTTAGGTTCTGTGGGAATTTTTTGAAATATTGACATATTTAATTATCAATTAGATTGATAAAAAGAACCAAATAGGCCTAACAATGTATTTATGCAAAAGTTGCCTAAATGAGTAATTTCCTAAATTGGAAAAGTTTTCATTTTTGTCAATCATTCAAAGATTGGTTAAGAATCTATTTAAAATGATAAAATGAGTTATATTTGTTATCCATAATTTCATTTATTCATTAGAAATGCATCAAATGATATATAATTAGCAGGATGACTAGTTATGGACTATGATTAATGTGATTGTTCATGCATGATTCATTTTTGGTAAATAAGGCTTGTTTGTCCTACCTCTCTTTATTTCTTTTGTGTTTCTCTTCTTATCTAACTCCTTAAAATGTAACTTGAGGTTTTATATTCAAATTTGAATGTAATTAGATTATATAGGGCTAGACATGGAAAAAGTGTAATGGAAGATTAGGAAGAAAGATGCCCAAATGTGAAGCCTATTAGAGAAGACTTAGAATTGTTCTAATTTTTTTTATTTGGGTTGTAATTCATGTATTCTACCTAGGTTTGACCTTTTAGTTCCTCTTGGCTCTAAGAAAAGTCTATAACTAGATTATTTATTTAATTATTAAATAGCAATGTATGGTTAATTAGATTAATGATATGTATGCACATGGCAAAGAATGCTAACTATGTATGATGAGACGTAATAAATGAAATCCCTCACCTAATATTAAGAGACATAAGCTTCCATTAATAAAAGGAGAACTAGTTCTTTGTAGTATTGGGTTCTTGTGCAAAAGCTAAGGCTATGCTTTATTGAATATGTTCAAATTTTATTTAATGGGTTATTTTAACTAAGCCTATTGGTTTGTTGAGCAAACTCAAGGCTAATGGATCTGGAGGCAAGATTGGGAAATGTGTACTAGCTATATATGTATCTATAGTTGATAACCCAATGATTCAATAGTTGTACATGAAAGCAATTGGTATATAATACCTACCTTTCCAGTTAAACATTGATTTGTTGAGTAAACTCAAGGTCAATTTTTAACTAAGGATTGGATGTTGACCCACTAAAAAAACATTTGAGTTTTATTGAGGGCTATTGGTTCATAATAAAATAGTGAGAGTTAAAATGGATTGATAAAAGACCTTATTAGTGCATTCAGTCATATACATAGATCATACTCTAACATGCTATTTTTCACATCTAGGTTATTCATTCATCATGAGCACTCCTCACATAAATTTGCACTCTTTGTTGGATAATTATAAGCTCACTAGCAGCAATTTCTTGGACTAGCTTAGGAACATGAGAATGGTTCTTCATTCTAAAAAGATCCTATATATCTTAGATCAAAGACAACCACTTACTTTTATATGTCTTACTTCTGTTGATGTATTTAAGCAGTATAACAAGTCCATCATGGATAATGATATAGCAACATGTATCATGCTTATTACTATGTCTTTAGAACTATAGAAGCAACATAAGGACATGAATGCTAGGACTATTGTCTTGCATCTAAAAGAGCTATTCAGCTTATAAGTTAGAATTGAGAAGTATAGTGTTGCTTGCTCTTTGTTCAGTTGTAAGATGGTAGAAGGCACTTCAACTATAGCCCATGCACTAAAGATGAATGGGTATATTGAGCATTTGGGTAGGCTTAGGTATATTATAAATAATGAATTATACATGGATTTGATTTATCATTTGTTAACTCCAAGTTATGCATCTTTTATCATAAATTTCAACATGAACGAGATTGATGCTAGTATAAGTAAGCTAATTAATATGCTGAAGATAGTTGATGTGACCATTGATAAAGGGTTAAAATACATGATGGTTGTCTCATTTACTTCTGCTAAATATAGAAAGGGCAAGAAATAGAAAGGGAAGAAGATGGCCAAGGCCTAAAGCTAAGTGTCAAAGAAAGGGGCTTTTAAGAAAGTGAAAGAGCCTAAGGGAACTTATTTCCATTATGGAAAAGATGGACACTAGAAATAGAACAACAAGGTCTACCTTGACTCTTTGAAAGAGAAGAAGTAGGTTAGGGCTTTTACTTTAGATATTTATGTAATAGAAATAAATTCTTATATGTTATTTCTAGGCAATTAGTGGTACTGGATACTGGATATGGATCTCACTTTTGTAAAGATCTACAGAGCCTAAAGAATAGCAAGAAGGTGAATAAAGGGAGCTGGACCTTTGTGCTATAGGTTGACAACGTGTACCTACTATAGTTATATGGACATTAAAACTTAGTTTTACCTAGTGGACTTATTTTGGATTATTTCTATTGATTATTTATTTAAACAACGATTTGGTGTTGCTATTTTGAATGGTTCATACTCTATCTCTAAGGATAATTATTTTATTGTTCGGGTAGAGTAGACAATGGCATTTATATTTTGGATTTAAATAATGATGTTCATAACATAAAAATAAAAAGAGCAAAGATAGATAACTTAAATCCATTTTTTTTGGCATTGTCATTTAAACCATACAAACAAAACTCACACGACTAAGTGAAATAAATTTGGTGACTTAGTCTTATTTGATTATGAACCATTTGAGATATGTGAATCTTATTTACTTGGAAAAATGACTAAACTACCATTTAGCAATAAAGGAGTGTGTGCTAGTGAGGCATTGGAGATTGTACATTTAGGTTTATATGGACCAATGTCCATATATGCCAAATGTGGATATCTTTACTTCATAACTTTCATTGATGATTATTTTAGATATGGATATATTAATCTAATAAAATATAAATTTGAAGCCTTTGAAAATTTCAAAGAATTTAGAAATGAATTAGAGAAACAATTAGTAAAAATATTATAAAACTTAAGCTAGTTCAAGGTGGTGAATATTTGAACTAAGGGTTTCAAAGTTATCTTAGAGGTAATGGGATATTATCTCAGTGGACTCCTCCTTATACACCATAACATAATGGCAGAAAGGAGAAATCAAACTCTATTAGATATGGTTCGATCTATGATAAGTCACACAGACTTGCCTAAGTCCTTTTGGGGCTATGCACTTGAGATTACTATTTTTATACTAAATAGAGTCCTAAGTAAATCGATTGAGGTTACTCCATGTAAGATATAGAATAACAGGAAACTTAAACTTTCACACAAGAAAGTATGGGGATGTCCTACTTTTGTAAAGAGGATAATATCAAATAAGTCGAAAGCTAAGTTTAATGATGCTTGTCTATTGGATATCTAAAGGAAATGCTTGGATATTATTTCTATCATTCTTTGGAACAAAAGATGTTTATATCAACACATGCTATTTTCCTAGAGAAGGAATATTTTCTCAAAGAAAATAGTACGAGTAGAGTTAAAGTTGAGGAAGTTCAAGACCCATAATTAGAGGTTGATTAACTAATTAAACCCATAACTAATAACCATGATGAGTTAATGGTTGAACATCCTACTACACAAATTCCTAATAAATATGCTAGAGAAGAACTATACCTAAGAGGTATGGCTTTTTAATTGATGAGAATCAGAATATTTTTGTGGTAGAGGACAGCAAGCATATGAGCCATGATGAAGTTCTAAAGAATTCAGAACATGATTTATGGCTAAAGCTATAAAGTCTTAAATAAACTCCGTGTATGAGAACAAATTATGGACTTTAACTTAACTACTTCAATAATAAAACCTATAGGGTGCAAATAGGTCTTCAAAAAAAAGACTGACATAGAAGGTAACATAGTTACCTATTTTTCACCAGTGGTGGTGCTTAAGTCCATTAGAATCCTTTTAGCCATTGTAGCTTATTATGACTATGAGATATGGTGGATAAATGTGAAGACAACTTTCTTTAATGGAAATCTGATTGAGGATATGTATATGACATAACCTAAGGGGTTCATATTCGATGATGATGAAAAGGTATGCAAGCTTTAAAAATCCATTTATAGATTAAAGCAAGCATTTCGGAGTTAGAAGTTCTGATTCAATGAGGCAATCAAAGAGTTTACTTTCTCAAAGAATGAGGATGAACCTTAAGTGTAAAAGAAGGTCAGTAGGAGCATAATTTTCTTTGTCTTATATATAAATGACATATTGCTAATGGGAAATAACATCCTACCCTTCAAGGGGTTCAGATTTGGTGATCTAAATAATACTCCATGAAAAACCTTAGGGAAGCATCCTATATTCTAGAAATAAAGATATATAGAGGTAGATCCAAAGGATTACTGGGTCTTTCACAATCTATATACGTAGACAAAATACTAAAGAGATTTAGTATGGATCTTTCTAAGAAAGGTTTCATTCCTATGGTTCATGAGAAACACCTTTCTAAGTTTATGTGTCCTAAGACACAAGAGAAGAAAGAGCATATGAGTAAGATCCCATATGCATATACAATAGGATTTATCATGTATGCTATGTTATGTACACATCTAGATGTATCTCATGCTCTAAGTGTCACGAGTAGGTTTCAATCTAATTATGAAGAATAACAATGGATTAGAGTTAAGAACATTCTTAAGTGCTTAAGAAGGACTAAAGATATGTTCTTAGTATTGGTTTTGTAAGAGTCATACATAATAAAAAATTAAAACTTTTTTACAAAACTAAGTAATGATAACAAGGATTCGAATAAATCAAAATGACAGACAACAGAAAAAATAAGCAGTATATAAATTTTAACGGTATCTGTTGACTGGTGATTCATTATCTTTAGCTCACCTCATTAAGTTGTAGCAAACCATAGTGATCCTCATTGAGAACACCTCCAAGGTATCCATATAAGAATTGAAGTGAAGAATAATTGAATATCTAGATGCTAGTAAGATATTCAGAAGGGAAAAGAAGAAGAACAAAATTTGAAAATTCATAAGAAGAGTATATGAATTTTCTACCTATTTAGTTATTGCTTATTTTGGCTAATTTTGTATAGGATATTTATACTAAAATAACCCTTTTTAGGTTAATTTTTAACCCTTTAAATCTGACCTAAATCTCATTTAAAGAGGCCTATGAATTGGGCTCTTTTTTGCCTATTGCATATGGCTTAATAAGAAGGTCCATATGCATAGAATTTTGAGACCTTTTGTAGGCTTCCTTTTAAGGCTCTTTTAGGATAGAATTTAAATAAGCCAAAGACTAATTTATGGTCCTTTTAACTCTTAAAAGATCCATCTAAAATCATATTAAAATGTACCTTTGATTAGGCTTTTAAGGCCTAAGTCCTTTTTAACACTTAAAATGGTCAAATTGAATTAACTAGGGTCCAAGCCCAATTTCTCTTTTTCTTATTTATTTCTTCTCATTTAAATGATATCTCATATCATTGAAAAATCAAACACTTTGATAATCATTTCAATTCTTTAAGTGTGTGATCCAATGGGTTTTTAAAACACATTGGTAGTATAAAATGAATTAGAGTCCTAGTCTAACTGAGGCTCTTATGGTTAATCTCATTAAGCATAAAATTAATTACCAATTAATAATTCAATTATGTACAAGTCTTAAGAGGTTTCTAGCCACACATCTAGACTACCCAAGTATTAGAAAGTCAAGTTGTTTGACTTAACCCTTCTATATAGAGTTACCGTTCAATTACTCTTTTTAATATACTTTATCTCATTTAAGTTTGAGTATGGACTTATGCTAACTCAATGCTTAATTAAATATGTCTAATAAAACCCTAAACATGTCAATTCTAATATTTACATTTTATTCCCAAAATGCCCTTGTGAATCTTATTCACACTTGTATTTAACTTTGATAAGAGATTCCTTGAATAAAGATATATTAGTCTTGTGAGATAAACTCCCCATTATAATTCAGGGTGATAAATCCTCTATTGATCACTAAACTACCTTCAAGTATCTTAAACTATACCTAACCTCTTAGCTATGTATACATCATGGCAAAGTAAAAGCATTGGAGTCAAAGTATACCCTTTCATAATAAAGATAACCTTGTTGATCTCAAGTCAGAAGATACTAGCACCTACTAATATAATGAGATGACTTCATTGACATAAATTATGTATCCATGTGAAGATCTCATTTTTGGGTCTCTAACAAACTTGT
Source organism: Hura crepitans (assembly GCA_948208565.1). Taxonomy (NCBI): domain Eukaryota; kingdom Viridiplantae; phylum Streptophyta; class Magnoliopsida; order Malpighiales; family Euphorbiaceae; genus Hura; species Hura crepitans. Next base: position 9,913 of record CANXYI011509512.1, read on the forward strand.
TTCTCAAAGAAGCATGCACATGTTAACTCTAAGCATCACTTTGCTTACAGCTTGTGACAACTATTATTCGACCAAGTCAAAGAGTATAACATGTGATAGTCTACTTGCATTAACAATGTCCTATCTTGTTAATACTGTGACTAGGGGCACTTTTAGTATTTCACATTTGCATGCAATAGGAATCTAACATCATGAACTCTTCATGACTTCCTTTCCATTGTGAAATGACACTAGGGACTTTATTACAAATTTTAAGATCCATGTCAAACAAATGAATTAATTATAAGCACTTATGTAATAAAGAATGCCTTTTATTATAAATGAATGTTTAAATGTACATGAAATATCCCTATCACACATGTGATTTAGGGCATACTTTTAACAATCTCCCACTCATACTAGAGCCAATCACTAATGTATCTAATACCAATATTATTTACATAGAGATCAAATTGTTTTGAGTCAATACTTTAGTTAAAGGATAAGCAGTGTTCTGATCTATGGTGAGTCTTTCAATCTTTACATCCTGCCTACCAATTATCTCTCGAATTAGATGGTAGCACTTGAAACCATGCTTAGATAATTGATAAGACCGTGGTTCCTTAACCAGTGTGATGGCACCATTGTTGTCACAATATAGTGGTACTAAGTTAACAATAAAAGGGATTACTCCTAGTTCAGTAATGAACTTCTTGATCCATACTGCTTCCTTAGCTATATTGAAAGCTATAATGTACTCTGATTCAGTAGTTGAGTCTGTAGTTGTATCTTCTTTGGAACTTTTCTAACTAATTGCACCTCTCACAAATAGGAAAATAACCTGATTGGGATTTGCAATCGTCTTTATCATACTAGAAGTTAGCATTAATGTACTCGTTAACTCACAAATTCCTTTCTCCATATACCAAGAATACATCCTCAGTCCTTCTTAAGTACTAAAAGATATTCTTGACGTCCACCCAATGTCCCTCTCCATAATCAAATTGGAATCTCCTCATGACACTCAGAGCAAATGCTACATTAAGTTGAGTACATAACATAACATACATGATGGATCCTATATTTGATGTACATGGGATCTTACTCTTGTGTTCCCTCTCCTCTTATGTCTATGGACACATAGACTTAGAAAGGATTTTCCCATGAAGCATAGGAATGAACCCTCTCTTTTAGAGATCTATGCTAAACCTCTTTAGCATCTTGTCTATGTAAAAGACCCATCAACCTTTTGGATCTATCTCTATAAATCCTTATCCTCAGTATATAGGTTACTTCACTAAGGTCTTTCATGGAAAAATTCCTTGATAGCCAAATCCTAACTGATTAAAGGGTTAAGACATCATTTCCATGAGTGATATGTCATCAACATATAGCACAAGGAAAATTACTTCACTCCTACTAACCTTTTTGTAAACACATGGCTCTTCTAGATTTTATAAAAAGCCAAATTCTTTAATTGTCTCATCAAATCAAATTTTCTAGTTCCTAAATGCTTACTTTAATTCATAAATAAATCTTTAAAGCTTGCATACCTTTCTACCATCAGTAGATAGAAAACCCTTAAACTGTCTCATATACACCTCATTTGACAGATTTCCATTAAAGAAAGCTATCTTCACATCCATTTGCCAAATCTCATAGTCATAATAAGATGTAATAGCTAGTAAAATCTTAATGGATTTAAGTATGGCCACTGGTGAAAAGGTTTCAACAAAGTCAATTTTTTGCCTTTGATGATAGCCTTTTGATACCAACCTTGCTTTATAGGTAACTACCTTACCTTTTATATTGGTATTCTTCTTGAAGATCCATTTGCACCTAATGGGTTTTATCCCTTTAGGTGCATTAATCAAAGTCTATACTTGATTGTGATAAATGGAATCCATTTAGGATTGCTTAGCTTTCAGCCACAATTTTGATTCTAAACTCTTTAAAACCTTCTCATAGCTTGTAGGCTTATCTTCTTTTATAGTAGTTATATTACTATGCTTAACTATGAGAAATTTATATCTATAAGGCTTAGTACAAATTTTAGAAGATAGTCTAGGAGTTTGTGTTATAATAGGCTGTGCTATTGTATCATCATCATCATGTGTAATAGGCTTGAGATTAGTCTATTGATTTACCTCTATTTATGGGTCTTAAACTTCATCAAGTTTTGTTTTACTTCCACTGTCATCCTTTAAGAGAAACTCTTTCTCAAGAAAAATAAGATGCTTTGAAAAAAAATAACTTTTGTTCTAAAGTGTTATAGAAATAGTATCCAAGAGGCTTCCTTGGATACCTCACAAATAAACACTTGTTAGATTTAGCATCAAACTTATCTGACATAATTCTTTTCATATAAGTAGGGCAACCCCATACTTTTATGTGTGAAAGAATTGGTTTCTTGTTACACTATATCTCATATGATGTAACATCAGTTGACTTTGACAGAACTTTATATAGAATGTTAATAGTAATTTCTAGTGCATAACTCCAAAATGACTTGGGTAGAGTTGCAAAGCTCATCATGGATTAAATCATGTCTAATAGGGTTTGATTTCTCCTTTTAAATACACTATTATTTTGTGGTGTATATGGAAGAGTCCATTGAGATAATATCCCATTATCTCTTAGATAGCTTTGAAATTCTTGACTCAAGTATTCTCCACCTTGATTTGATCGAAGTGTTTTAATACTTCTATCAAGTTGTTTCTCAACTTCATTTTTGAATTCTTTGAACTTTTCAAAGGCTTTAAATTTTTACTTCATCAAGTACATATATCCATATCATGAATAATCATCAATAAAGGTAATGATGTAGAGAAACCCACTTCTTGCATGTGTAGTCATTCGGCCACATATATTTGAATGTATTGGGTCCAAAAGGCCACTAGCACATTCACCTTTTTGACTAAAAGGTGTCTTTGTTATCTTGGCCAGCAAATAAGATTCACATGTTTCAATTGATTCATAATTAAATGAGCTTAAGTCATTAGACTTATGCAACTTAATCATGCATTACTCATTTATATGGCTAAGTCAACAATGGCAAAAGAAAAATAGTTTCAAGCTATCAGTCTTAAGTCTTTTGGTATTAATGTTGTAGGTCTCCTTTTGAGAATCAAGAACATAAATTCCATTAATACTTGAAGCAGAATAATATAAAACATTATTCTTATAAACTGAGCAACCTTTGCTTTTATTAATGGAAATATCAAAATCTTGTTCAACAAGACAAGATAAAGAAATAGTATCTTATTCAAAGACAGAACATAATAACAATGATTAAATTCTAACTAATCCTAAAGGCAAATCTAAGTAAATGTTCCTATAGCCAATGCAAAAACTTTTGCTCCATTTGCTACGTGTAGGTCCACTTCACACTTATTCATCTTTCTATTACTCTTTAGTCCTTATAAATTGGAAACCAAAATGAGAACTACATCTAGAATCCAATACCCATGTGTGATCATCAATGACAATACTAGTATTTATCTCAATAACATTAATACTTGAATTTGAAGCATAAAAATGCTCCCTCTTCATTTGAGACCTTTTGACATGCTTTGTAATGTCCCTTTTTTTTGTGATTAGTCTCTTTGTACTTCTGTAGGCTTTAAAC
>CANXYI011509617.1:0-17461 GCA_948208565.1 Hura crepitans
ATATATATATATATATATATATATATTGGATTCTCATAAATTTTAAATTATAAAATTTTTTGTCCTCTCTATTATTTGTCTACATTAATTTGTGTACCTATTTATATGATCTAACATCATATCTATTTAATTAACCATAAATTAATCATTATCATCTCCTCATAAAATTCAGCCACCTTAATCTTTTATCCCATCTATTTTATTTTGATCATTTTAATCACTCTAATATTGTTTCCTTAAATTGCAAATATGTCTTATATCATTAGTTTATATTACTGCTAACTATTTAAGTTAATTTACCAACTTCCGTAATACATATATAATATAGGAAAAATTACATAAATAATACATATTCATATCATTGTGAAATTTCTTCTCCTTTTGTTTACTTTCTCTCTCTTCTAAATGTCCCAATATATACTTAGAAATTACGTTGATCCATCCATTATATCCATTCATGCCACACAAAGAAGACATAATTTTCATAATCCATAAGTAGGCATAATCCATAGTTTAGAATACACATACCTCTCATGCTTAAGTCCATTTAAGCTTTATTTTCTCATCTTAAAGTTTACCTCATCACCATTCCTTCTCATCTTCTACCAATTTCATCATGGATTTCCTCACATAAAATTATCAAAAATATTATTACATACCAAGCTTTATCATAAAATTCCATAAATATATCCTACTCTTCACATAATCTCATAAAAATTACTTGGTTTGAGATCAACTTACCTACTTTGGTGTCACAAAATTATCTATCTTCCATCTTTTTTTATCTTCTAAAATCCATCTCTTTTCAACCAATTTAGAGGGGCTAAGATGCTAAGCTAAAAAAGTGACCATTTTTATGTATTATTAAGTGATTATTTAGTAAAATTAGGATGTGGAAATTGTGGAGAAAGGGGGAGGACGAATTTTAACCATGAAGGGGTTAGGAGGGATGGTCTTGGCTAAAACTAAAGTGAATAATTTATTATTGCTTAGGCTTTTTATAGATAGAATGGATGGCTAAGATCAAAAGTCAATAGTTATAGATAAATAGTTAAGATTAATCCATGTGTAATTAATTAAAAAATCATTTACTCAATTTAATGTTTATAATTCCACTTTTCCACTTAGATAGCCATGATTTCTTCACATCTCCACTTGATCCAAAGGCTCAAAATGCTTTCTACATAATTATTTGTCATTTTCCTTACATATGTACACATTTAATGTGAATTTATGTTAAAATTTTTTTTTCTCATAGTTTCCATCTTTAGAAAATTCTAACACTATGATTTTTGGATTCCACAAAATTTTTTACCATTAGGACGTAGGACTTTTGGAATTTTCTTAGCACATTTTTTAATTTTTCTAATCAACTCTAAGCAATTTACTATCTACTATAGACCATAAATTCATATTTATTTTTGACTTTTAACCTCCGATATAACCTCAAATGGTTCTCAAATTTCATTGCTTTTCATCCAATAATTAATACAAATTTTTGGTCGGTTTGCTCCATTTGGTCCAAGGGCACTATTCATAGCTCAAGTGGCACTATTCATTGAAGCCCACTCCTAAACCTCATTTTTCATGCATTTTCTGATCCTTATTAGGAAACACATCACTTCTTTATTACTCCCATGTGTCTCTCTCCTCATTTTGACCATAAATAGTGAAATTTCCATTTTTCCCCTAGCCTTTCCATTAAATTACCATTTTGCTCTTCGGTTATTTTTCGCTCTGTAGTTCACACCAACTTACTCTACATGATTTGTAAATCTATTATATTCCCCACTATTTCTTTAAATTCTAATTATATCCTCACAAAAACTAGGCTAAAAGTTAGGATGCGACAATTCTTCCCCTCTTAAGAAACTTCATCCTTGAAATTTTATTAACATACTTTCCCTCTTAGGCTTTCTATTAGAGACCATATAACATATGAATCCAATTCTTATAGTCTTTCTTGTTACTCTCATTATATGATATACTCGCTATTAATAATTAAGCCACCTTTGATAATGTAAACCCATCATACTTTTATGGTAATTGTTCTAATTATAAGTCCTTATCCACCAATCATTCATTCTTAGTCATTCTGGCAATTCTCTATTTTTAATCCTATAATAACTAGTCTCATTTATATATTTCAGAGTTTAATCCTGCTCTTTACCCTACTTTATCATCAAGCATCCTATTTTTACACCCATTTTTAGTCGTCATCTCTTAAGATCTCTTTCTAAAAATCCATTCTTTATTAGCACAATTTTTAATACAAAAACTTCTATTGTATAAGCATGTCCTATCAATTTCCTATTGCAATCAAGGTAATATGCATCTAGATATGGATGGATCGTAATCATGCGTATGTAGTAATGTCAATTAATGATTATAACATGTCATGATCATGCATATTTATATAGTGGTAGTGACATAAAACCATAGATAATCCAATCCTTATACATCATGTTTATGAAGGTAGCCCTTAATGTCAAAGAAAATTGACAAGCACATTAGGTGTATTGTGGCATCTATGGAATTTTGATCCTTGATAAACTATAAAATGTGGTTAGTTAATTTTAATTGGAGAAACTAATTGGATTATGCAGAGTTATCAAATTTAATCAATTTAATTTGAGAGGAATTGTATTAAGCATAGCTGGGAATTTTATAATTTTTTCAAGGTAACAAGTAAAGCAAGAGGTAAGGGTACGAGTGCATAATTAAGGAAGCAAAAGTAGTAAGGGGATTTAAAAGGAATTTCACTCAAAACTAAGTTCATGTGTCAATTGTTTCGTTAAGTTTGCTATGACCATTAATTAAAGAAGGGTGAAAAAGAGAAAGATCACCATCAATGTAAGGAAGCAATAGGAGGAATGATAGAGGGAGGCAATAAAGGCTAACTGAGAATGCAGATGGTGCCACCGGGGAAGGTGACCCACTGCTACCTTAAAAGTTATTGCTTCTTCGAAATTAATAATTAGGGGCTAGTTTGTGAGGGGATTTTGATAGCATTGAACTTAGATTTTAGAAGGGGAAAAATAGTCAATGAGGAAGGATAGAAGGCAAAGGTGGATACCAGCCTAGTGTCAGGTTCCAGTGAAATTAAGAAGGGAGTAACGGTTCATCATTTTTTTAGAACCACTGAATACACAGGTAATTTTAGCTACTTTGTTAAGTTTTCCCCTTGAATTCTTATGTACCCTTTGATTGGGATAATGGTAGCAAACAAAAGAGGTTCAACCAGTTGTTCAATTATGGTTGAGTCACTATAGTGGTGACAACACAAGAACACAAATGACTACACCATTGTAGTAAAGAGAAGGGAATTCAAAGGGGAATCTTAGTCAAGAATTTAAAAAAATTGAGAACATTCTAATCTTCTAATTTTAGAATTACCAATAACTTAAAAATGGATATGAGAAAGAGGGCTTCATAAATTGTGAATTAGAGGTATCGAATGGGTAGAGATAAGTGTGTTAGGAGATAGCAGCCCTGAATCAGCCACTGTAGGGAACATCAGCAATGCAACAACACCAATTGCTATTGTTGCTATCATTCTACCAGTAAGAGGTGTGATAGTAGAATAAAGAGTTAGTCATAGCATTGAAACCTATCCTGCGAGGCTATTATAAAGTAGTAGAGGCACAAAAGGTGATGTATTTGGGCTGTTGGCAGAGTGCAGTGAGCACAATCTATAAATTTAGAATTTTTGGGTTTTTGTCGATATTTGACTTTGCTTTCAGGTGCACAAAGATAGATGTAGCTCAATAATGCTACTACTATAATCAAGTGGCATAGATGTGGTACCTGCTAAACATAAGTAGTAGGTGTAGAATGGTAGCGGTCTGCGGGTACGAGAAGAGGGTCATGGTTGTTGCTCCATGGTGAGTTTCATTGTAACAATAGTAATAGGAGGAAAGGAAACCTCAAAGCCTAAAAATAGTAGCAAAAGAATTAAGTTACTAGAATCTTGCAAGAATAATAGTAGACTTAGGGGTATAGAGGAAGTATAGTGTCAAGTTAAAAAGAAAAAGAGGGTTCAGTCATAAGAGTCAAAAGCTAAAGAAATTAATATATGTACCTCAATTTTCCCCTCTCTTTTGTACATGATTGGATATACAAATTATCATTTTCATTTCTTAATTACATTTTATAAGATAGGTTCAAAATGACATTTGAAATCTTTGATGGGTTAGCGATAATCCATTGTAGTTGAAATGCATTTAGAGTTATAGGAAACTTGATATACCTACAAGCCTATCTAACTAATCTTGACTAATTTATTTATGATGCAAGATGAATGGGGACTTTAGTAGGTAACTAAAAAGGGGGTCTAGAGTTAGTTTGTAACAACCCAAAAATTTTGACTTTTATGAATACTACTAGATGAAAATATAAATCATAAAATATTTTTGGGCAAATTTTGAAATAAATCAGAAGTCATTTGATTGGTTAAAAATGCTAATAAAGTTTTTGTGGCAATGTCTTATGAATAGTGACCAAGGCAAAGCTTAACGATAAAATATTTTAAAAGTTTCTTAGAAAAATATGGGACTTATACAACCTGATACTCAAAAATTTTAATTAGCCTATTGACACTAAAATTGAATTTTTTGGAGGTCGGGAAGTATTTTATCTAAAAATTAGGTAACATAAAAATAGTGCAATAATTCAATTTTTTTGCGATTTTCAAGCTCTAATTTTTATAAGCTTATAGAGTGTTAATTAAATTAATTTTTAGGAGTAATATTTTTGAAAAAAAGTGTTAAGTTTAAAAAAATGGAAGAAGAGAGGAAAGGAATTAATTTTATCTAAAAACTCTATCTATATATATGGTTAAAATACCATTCTTGGTTAACTATTAAATAATGCCATCACTCTCCTTTCTTCCCCATTACAACCTACTCTTAAAGGGAAAAAATTTCCATTTTTCTTCTTTATGATTCTTCCATTTTAGCCTATTATAAGCCATAATAATTGAATAACCATGCCTTTATAGCCTCTAATGTTTGGGTAAAGTGGAATTTTGCAAAAAAAAATCGAATAAAATGCTCGATAAACAATAACCCAAAATTTTTTTAGTAAGTTGTTTTGAATTTTGACATTTTTCTCATGTTCTTAGGGTGCCCAAGAGTTAATATATGTGGGTTTTTTTTAAATTTTTTATGCCTATAAGATTTTATATAGTTTATATAAATTGAATTTATAATGGGTAGTTGAGAAAATGAACAAGGCTTGAGATAAAGGGAAATTGAAGGTTTGAATGGTCTTTGAGGAAACATTGTGATAATTTTGGTATGTAAAATTAATTTAAATTGTTTATAATTGCTTATGCTCTAAAGTTACATAACAATAAATGTGTATGTAAAAGGTATTAAATGAGTTTAAAATAGTTAATTATGCATTTAATCATAATGACTAGCTTCTAAAATATGTAGAAAGGCATGTATGATGTATAGAATATGTGTGACATATTGGCAATGGTATGGAGGATTGCCATTACATTATGGCCAAATGGTTTTAATAAAGTTAAATGTGTATATGCTTATTTATTATATGTGCATAACATAGAATATGTTGGTTTAAACTAGAATGACGGTTAGATATATTGAAATGATGAAGTTATATCCTTTTAGTATGTTGAAAGCATCATGGCCAAATGGCCTTATTGGATGTTAGTGTGTGTGTGATATGTTATAATGCATCTAAAATAGATGTTAGGTATAGAACTTGACATATTAGTTACATAATGATGATTATGTTGATTTTACCGATATGATTCTACATGAATGCACATGATGTATACATGTATGAGGTTGTATTCTACTTCATATAGGATTTGGAATTTATAAGCATTCTTGTATGGTGCATTATGTAAAGATAAGGACTTTTGTGCATATTAAGAGCATAGTGGCTGAATGTTCACAATAGTTAAAACTAAATGTGAAAATGCTATAAGTTAAGCATAAAGTGAACATTTATGGCCAATTACCTAATAATGATCATGAGACGGTAAAAGTAAGGTTGGCAAGGATATTTTGAGCATGTATGACTACATGTTTTGTAAATGTAGACATTTGAATGTGGCATTTCATTAACAAGATGAATATTATCATAATTAATTTCTAGAAAAAGGCTTAGTTACTCAGTATGGTCATTTGTCAACCTTACCATGTATAAAAGTTTATTTTAAATGATGGAACTAAAAGAAATATATTAATACACCATATGCTTAAAAACCTAAATGGACATATTGACCGATCAACTAGGGGTATAGTAGCAGCTGTTAGGACATTACGATGCTTTTTAATGTTTTGTTCTATAGGTTCACTTTTGGTCTAACCTAGAGGCTTATATATGTTTGATCTTTAGATCTATGTTGGTAGATGAACTTTGTGTTCATAAATGGTCATAATAGCCATAATGTTATTTTGATCTTTAGATCAACATTGATAGATAGACCTTTGGGTTTATAGAGGTCATACTGGCAATCCATTCCAATCATCCATATGACATGTGTTTTTGTTATATGGGCAAATAAATAATGACTTTATGAAATGTCTAATAATGAACGTTTTTCTTTACACATGAAATTACCAAATTTGCATGTGGAATGCATTATTCAAGTTCATATGTAATTTATATTATTTTTAGTTAATGCTTAGCTTGTGTATGATTATGTAGTAATGTTTACATAATATAGCTTATGCATGTTGTGACAAATGAGAAAGTAATTATGTTTAATTAAAATGTAGCTTCTTGGATGATTTATTTTGATTTCACCACTTAGCAAATCGCTTAGCACATCATTTTGTTTGTGATATATAGGTCAAAAGGAAAATTAAGCCTAACCCTCAAAACATTTAGACAAGTAAGAGAAGGCAATTATTTTTGTCCTTTTTATGTTTGTAGTTAGATTATGTGATGTATAGACAAATGAAAAGCACTCTTATATTAGATGTAATTAGTCTTAGGCATAAACAATAGTGTTTTTTGTAAATTAAACTAGTACATGGTTTGTAACTTTATTTTAAACACTTTAAACTATTTTATGCATGATTGTTGTCTCTTTCTGAGCTTGAGACTGTGTTGACATTGATTGCTAATTTAGAATGATTAGTAGGATCATGGAGTTAGGGAAAAAGATTGAGAAACATTTTATAAGTGTTTTTCTTGATTGTAGGTTACTATTCAAATTTTGGGATAGTGTTCGATATAACCGTTATGCTTTCAAAATGTTGGTAAGAGGATTCTCAAATTTGAATATATAACATAGTTTTCGAAAAGTTTTTGAACATTAACATTTTGGTGTTTTAAGTGTACATAGTAAAATGTTTTATGTAATGTTATATGTTATGAGATCAGCTAGCATGTTATTTGTGCACACCTTAGTCATGTTTAGTGACTAGAAATAAGTAAGGGGTTCCACATTTTATGGTATCAAAGCTCTAGTTTAGGCATTCCTAGGGAAAATAAAAGTGTTATTGGAGTAAATTCTATACATAAGATAATTTAATGACACTAACACTTATCAATTGTTCATGTGCCTATAGTTACGATGAGTGAACCTCACAAAAAGGAGGCAGACCAAGATTCAATGTTTATGGGATAAGAGCCAAATAGAGTTGCCTCAATATCTAGTAGTGCAACAAGGTAGATGTCATTAGTAGCCTAGGCTCCACTACTATTCTTACAAAAGATGTTACAACTATTGTGACAAGTGATAGCGACTGCTCTACCACTAGTACAACAATAGTGGGATGTTCCTCTAGCTCTTTAAAAGACTTACCTGTAGAGAGTTAAGAGAATGAGAGCTAAAGATTAAGGGAAAAATTAAGTGGATCCTAGAACAGCTGAGTACTAGTTAGACCATATAGAAGAGAAAATAAAGTAGATACATTGTCACCTGTAGAGAAAGTGATCTATACCACCTTCTTACTTTAAAAAGAAGCCTCAAAATTATGGGATAACTTGGTAGAATACAAGATAGAAGAGGAGCTAACTTGGCACCTTTTCCTAGAAAAGTTTTACAAGAAATATATACCTGAACACTATTTAAATGATAGAAGGTAGTAGTTTATGGATCTCAAATAGGAGCAAAAGTCTATGAAGGAGTATGAGAAGGACTTCTCTATGCTTAGCCACTCTGCTAAGGACACTATTACCATGAAGGTTGATAAGTGCAAGTGATTTGAAAAAGGATTACATATTGAGATTAAGTATTAAGTGGTACCTATAAAGATTAGAGACTTTAATCAGCTTGTTACAGTCTATTGTTCAATAAAGAAAGTGTAAAAGGAAAAATGGGAATACTATGAGAAAAAGAGATCTTCTAGACCTGGAGCATCCAATTTTGCACAATAGTCAAGCAAAAGGTTCAGAGGTATTTAGTTTAGGACACCATAACAATCTCTAAAGCAGGATCAATCTCAAAAGACCACACAGGGAAATCCAAACAAGGGTAAGACTTGACAGCAGTCACATATAGCTAGTACACCAGTTTCTATAGCCAAGAATGGTCAAGTTCCTCAGTGTTTGACTTGCCATAAGTGACATAAGAGAGAGTGCTAGAAGAGTAAGCTAGGAGTATGCTTCAAGTGTGGTTTGCCAGATCATTTCCTTCATGATTGTCCTACTAGGGCTAATGCTAGTTAGAGATCTATGTATACATCTACCAAAGGTCAAAAAAGAGATTGAGAAGATAGATTAGAAAGAGCTCCTAGGGATAGAGTAGAGTCCAGAGTTGACCATAGAGCCTCTACTCGATAGTATGCCATCAGGGCATGAAAGAAGGCTGATGAACCAAGTGTCATAGTTGGTACTTTTCTTCTATTTGAATCTTTAATTGATTTGGTGTCTGCACATTCATATGTTTGCATATGATGAGCATAAGACCAGGGGTTAGAGTCAAAACTTATAGGCCTAAAGATTATGGTTAGCAATTCCTTAGGTCAACATGTCACAGTAAACAAGGTTTACAAGAAGTGTCTGTTGATAGTACAAGGACACCAATTTTCAGTTGATCTCATCGAGCTTCCATTTGATGAGCTTGACATAATATTGGGTATAGACTAATTATCCAAGTATCAGGCTATAATCAACTACAATTTGAAAAGGTTGACTCTTAAGGATAATAATGTGGCTAATATTACAGTTGTGGGTAAGAGGATAAATTTTTTATCCAATGTTCTCTTAGCAATAAAAGGAAGGCACATGTTAAGGAAAAGGTGTCAAGCTTTCCTAGCTCATGTTTATCATACCAACAGTGGAGGGTTAGATGCTAGTAATATACTAGTAGTATCAGAGTTTATGGTTGTATTTCTTAAAGAGTTCCCAATTTGCCTCTAGAATGGGAACTCGAGTTTAGTATAGAGATATTACTAGGCACTGCTCCAATATCAATAGCTCTATATAGAAAGGTTTTAGTAGAGTTGAAAGAGTTGAAGATTCAATTACAAGAGTTACTTCATAAGGTCGAGTGTTTCACCTTGAGGAGCACCGGTATTATTTGTGAAGAAGAATAATGGTTTTTTATAGTTATGTGTATATTACAGACAGTTGAACAAAGTAATTATCAAGAACAAGTATCTGTTGCCATAGATTAATGACCTTGTTTATCATCTTAAAAGGGCTAAGGTATTCTCTAAGATTGATTAAAGGTTAAGTTACTATCAGTTGAGGGTAATAGAGGTTGATGTGGTGAAGACAACTTTCAAAATAAGATATAGCCACTATGAGTTTATGGTAATGCCATTTGGGCTTACCAATGCTCCTATAGCTTTTATGGATTTGATGAATAAAGGCTTCAGACAGTATTTAGAAAAATTTGTGATTGTCTTCACTAATGATATCTTGGCTTATTCTAAGAGTAAAGAAGTGTATGAACAGCATCTGAGGATAGTTTTGTAAATCTTAAGAGAAGAGAAGCTCTATGCCAAACTTAATAAGTGTGAGTTTTGGCTTGGTGAGGTGTCATTTCTTGGATAAATAGCTTCTACAAAAGGGATTTAGGCTATTATGGAGTGGAAGCCACCTAGCAACACCATAGAGATTTAGAGTTTTCTTGGGTTAACTAGTTACTACAAATGGTGTGTGAAGGGTTTTTCTTTGATAGCAACACCTATGACTCGTCTATTATAGAAAGATGTCAAATTTGTCTAAGATGACAAATGTCAAGAGAGTTTTGATAAGAATAAGGCAATATTGATAGAAGCACCTATTTTAGTTTAGTTAATTTCTAGAAAGGACTTTAATATCTACTGTGATGTTTCACATAATAGGTTGAGGTGTGTTTTAATGCAAAAAGGTAAGGTAGTAACCTATGCTTTTAAGCAGTTGAAGCCATATGAGAAGAACTACCCTACTCATGATCTGGAGCTTAGACGATAGTGTTTGCATTGAAGATCTAGAGACACTATCTATACAGAGAGGAATCTTATGTGTACAATGATGATAAGAGTTTGAAGTATCTTTCAACACAAAAGGAGCTGAACTTGAAGTAGAGATAATGGATAGAGTTGATTGAGGATTATGACTATCTAATTGATTATTATCTTAGCAAGGCCATTGTAGTGGCTGATGCTCTTAGCAGGAAATTAATGGTGCTCATAAGAGCTATAAATGTTAGACTTTAATTTATACTTGATAGTGCTTTATTGGTAGATATGCAAGTCAAGCCTAGTTTGCTATATAGAGTTAAAGATAATCAGAAGGATAATCATAGGCTAATAAGTGTGATAAATTCCATCCAAAAGGGGAAGCCTACTGAGTATAAGCTGAAGAATGATGATTGTTTGTATTATCATGATAGAATCTATGTTCTAGATGTTGAAGAGTTAAAGGAGTAGATTTTAGATGGAGTGCACAATGCTCTTTATGTTATAGATCCTAATAGCACGAAGATTTATTAGGATTTGAAGTTGTCATATTGGTGGCCCGGTATAAAGAGAGATGATCAAAGTTTGTGACTAAATGCCTTACTTGTCAGTACGTGAAGGTAGAACATCAAGTTCCATCTAGATTGCTAAAAGCAATAGTGATTCCAGAATAGAAATGGGATAAGATCACCATGGATTTCATGGTTAGGTTACCTATAATAAGGGGCAAGTGTGATTCTATGTTGTTTGTGGTAGATTGTCTCACTAAGGCAACTTATTTTATACAAGTGAGGATGGATTATTCAATAAAGAAGCCTGTTGATTTATATATTAATGAGCTCATCAGGTTGCATAGAGTGCCATCATTAATCATAGATTATCAGGACCCATGTTTACATCAAGGTTTTGAAAAAAGCTTTATAATACCTTGTGTAGTCGGTTAATTTTTAGCAAGACATTTCATTCATAGACTAATAAAAAGTCAAAAAGAGTCAATCAAGTATATTTTTGATACTTTAATGATTGTATGTTACTATATGAATGATGTTATACTTATTATGAATCATCTTTGTCAGGTGCTTAAAGACATGTTAAGAAGTTGTGCTATCGAGTTTAAAGGTAGTTGGGATCACTATCTATCAGTAGTAAAGTTTGCCTATGACAACAGTCATCAAATGAGTCTAAGAATGGCTCCTTATGAAGTATTATATGGTATGAGGTGCAAAACACCATTATGCTAGAATGAGCTCAGTGAAACTAAGCTCATAGGACCCGATTTGGTCAAGGATGTCAAGGAGAAGGTGAAGATAATCAGCGATAGATTGAAAGTAGCTTCTGATAAAAAAAAGTCTTATATCGATCTCAAGAGGAAAGAAGTGGAGTTTAAAGTGGGAGACAAGGTATTTTTAAAGGTTTTTCCATGGAAAAAGGTCTTACATTTTGGCATGAAGGGAAAGCTAAGTCCAAGGTTTATTAAGCCATATGAAGTGATAGAACGTGTGGGGCTAATAGCCTATAGACTAGCATTGTCACCAGAACTTTAGTAGATTTATGATGTTTTCCACATCTCCATGCTAAGAAGATATAGATCTTATCTGACATATATTTTATCTATGGGAGAAGTTAAAGTTAGGTCGAATTTGTCTTATAAAGAATAAAATATCAGAATTCTAGCTAGAGAGGTTAAAGAACTAAAAAAAAAAGACAATTCCACTGGTCAAAGTTGCTTGGAAGCATTATGGATGGAAGAAGCAAAATGGCAAATAGAAACTCAAATGAGAGAATAGTACCCTCATCTATTTGAATCAGGTAATGTTGAGGACGACATTTCTTTTAAAAGGGTAAGTAATGTAACAACCTAAAAATCTTAACTTCTATGAATAGTACTTTCTTAAGATGAATAGTATTCTTGAGACCTGAGACACACTGAAACAACTAAATGAAAGTATTAATCATAAAATAATTTTGGGCAAAGTTTAAAATCAATTAAAAGTCATTTAATTGTTTAAAAATGATAATAAAGTTTTTACAGTAGTGTCTTATGAATAGTGACTAAGATAAAGCTAAATCATAAAATATTTTAAAAGTTGGACAGAAAATTATGAGACTTAAATGACCTAATATTTAAAAATTCTAATTAGCCTATTGGCACTAGAATTGGAATTTTGGAGGTCGAAAAGTATTTTATCTAAAAATTGAGTAACATTTAGAGCTCTGATTTTTATAGGCTCAAGGAGTATTAAATAAATGAATTTTTAGGAGTAATATTATAGGAAAGAAAATGAGTGTTGGGTTTAAAAAAATGGAAAAAGAGTGGAAAAGAACTGATTTTATCTAAAAATCCTATCTATATATATGGTGAAAATACCATTCTTGGTCAACTATTGAATAGTGCCTATCACTCTCCTTTTTTCCCTATTTTTGCCGACTCTTAAAGCGAAGAATTCTATTTTAGCCCATTATAAGCCACCAAAATTAAATGACCATGCCTTTACAACCTCTAGAGTTCGGGTAAAGTGGAATTTTACGAAAAAATCGAACATAATGCTCGATTTTCGTGCTCGATGAATAGTAAGTCAAAATTTTTTAAGTTTTTTTTAATTTTAACATTTTTCTCATGTTCTTAGGGTGCCCAAGAGTTGATATATGTGGTCATTTTTTTATTTTTGATGCCCATATGATTTTATATGATTTTTATAAATTGAACCTGTAAGGGGCAATTGAGAAAATGGACGAGGCTCATTATAAAGGGAAATTGAAGGTTTGAGTGGTCTTTAGTGTCACATTGGGATCATTTTAGCATGTGAAATCAATTTAAATCATGGATAATTACTTATGCTCTAAAGTTACATAATAATAAATGTGTATGTAAAAGGTATTTAATGAGTTTAAAATAGTTAATTGTGCATGTAATCATTATGACTAGCATCTAGAATATGTATAATGGCATGTATGATATATGGAATATGTGTTACATGTTGGTAATGGTATGGAGGATTGCAATTGCATGGTGGTCAAATGGCCCTAATGAAGCTAAATGTGTGTATGTGTATTTATTGTATGTGCACAATATGGAATATGTTGGTTTGAAGTAGAATAATGGTTAGATGTATTGAAATAATAAATTTGTGCCCTTTTGGTAAGTTGGAAGCCTCATTGCCAAATGGCCTTGTTGGATGTTAGTATGTGTGTGTGATATGTTATAATGAACCTAAAAGAGATGCTAAATATGGAACTTGACATATTAGTTACATAATGATGATTATGTTGATTTTAGCTATATGATTTTAGATGAATGCACATGATGTATACATGTATGAGGTTGTATGCTACCTTATCCTAGATTTGGGATTTATAAGTATTCTTCCATAGTGCATTATGTAAAGATATGGATTTTTGTGCATGTTGAGAGCTTAGTGGACGAATGGTCACAATGGGCAAAACGAAATGTGAAAATGCTTTAAGTTAAGCCTGACATGGACATTTATGGTCAATGACTTGATAATGATCATGAGATGGTAAAAGTAAGGTTGGCAAGGATAATTTGAGCATGTATGACTACATGTTTGCAAATGTAGACATTTGAATGTGGCATTTAGTTAACATGATGAATATGATTATAATTAATATCTGAAGAAAGGCTCAATTACTCGGTATGGTCATTTGTTCATCTTATCATATTTAAAAGCTATTTTAAGCTTATTTTAAATGATGGAACTAAAAGAAATATGTTAATAGCCCATATGCTTAACAACCTAGATAGATAGGCTAACCGAGTAACTAGGGATATTGTAGCAACTGCTAGGGCACTACAGTGCTTTTTAATGTTTTAGTCTATGAGTTTATTTTAGAATAACCCAAAGGCCTATATATGTTTGATCATTAGATCCACATTGGTAGATGAACTTCGAGTTCATAAATGGTTGTAATAGCCATTATGTTATGTCAATCTTTGAATCAACATTGGTAGATAAACCTTTAGGTTTATAGAGGTCATACTGGCCATCCACCCTCATTATCCATAGGACATGTGTAACACCCCCTACAGGATTCCCGAAGAAACCCAATAGGCGGGGCACTTCCCGTAAGGTCACACATCCTTAAATTGCTCTCATGGTTCATTCATTTAACTTTAACCTAATCTATACTATCTAACTCTATCTTACTCCAAATTCAACTCTGTTTATTTCTAAAGTTCATTGAGGTTCATACCATATAGTTTTTGTTCATAAGTAAGTAATCACTATCCATATAAAAATTTTCTTATGATCTGGCAGCATAACGGCTATCCGGGTCATTATCCCAAATTTTTAACATTTGCAAAACACTTCAATGATATATACCTCACATCTCCTAGACCCTCCTAGTCCCCTTGGTGTCAACTTAACCTCATCCTACTATATGTTCTTCAACATAGGCCTTAGGCGACAATCAGACATTCACAAATATAAAGCTTTAGGCTCATAAATCATATCATCAAATAAAGGTGATTAACCATAATCAAGATAGTTAAGAAAAGAATCGTTACAAAATAATGTTACGACATAATCAAAACCTTCTATATGATACCTATTCCCCACATATGTATATGAGTGGAAAACTATAACCTAAACATATGGCAACTTTACTTACTTGTGCTCTAAAACTTGATTGCACATACTCTGAGGTTGTCTGTAGGTTCTGAGTACCTGTGCACCAAAACTGGTACACTGAGTATATAATAGTCAATGGTGCACTTAAGCATTTAACTCATGTCAATCAAGTTATCATGCATATCTATAGTAATGATATTCATTTATTTAGCCAAGTTATTATATTATCAATTAGAAGTACATTCGTCAAGATAACCATACTTCCCTTTATATACAATTGTTAACTACTACTTAGACAATATCTTAAAATTCTATTTCTTATGAATACTTGCCATTATTAGTGATAATCTTGTTTAACTCTAACTCCTGGACCCATGATTAAATAGTTTTACCAAATGGCCAAACAACCTCTGCTTTTATCCATAACCCTTTTTATTTACTTATACAATCATCTAAAGCTCAACTAGCTTATGAATCTATGCCATTTCCAAATATACAATTCAAGTCATTTTATCTTTCAAGGTAGTAAATGTTATTTATGCAAAATTGCCAAAATGCCGTTATATATTATTATGCCACTAAATCATTCATTTAATCATCATCACCCAACCAAATCATAAATTCAAGTTAGTATTAAAGATAACATTCATGGTTCTTTATTTTTAAGTCAATAAATACTATACAGGTAAAATTACCAAAATACCCCTAGTTATACATTTTGTAGTATTATACAAATATTTATGCCCAATTAAGCCTTTTATTGCTTGTTAGCCTTGATTTAATTTATTATTTTTTAATTTATTAATTTATTTAGCCTAGATTGGAAATTAACACCGACATACACTGGACCCCAAGGAAATGAAAATAGTGTAGTGATTCGCATTTTGGACCCTAACCACTGGTGCAAATAGCAAGGGCATTGTCTGCCTAATAGGTTGGTCTATCCAACAGACTAGTACAGTGGCCCTCTGGGGCCTTCATAACTGGACCAACTTTATTTGAAAGCTCAATAATTGTATGATTATGTCTACCCAGTA
Organism: Hura crepitans; assembly: GCA_948208565.1. Classification (NCBI taxonomy): domain Eukaryota; kingdom Viridiplantae; phylum Streptophyta; class Magnoliopsida; order Malpighiales; family Euphorbiaceae; genus Hura; species Hura crepitans. The sequence goes on from CANXYI011509617.1 coordinate 16,006, forward strand.
AACTGGTCTATCCAATAGACTAGTGTAGTGGCCTTCAGGGACCTATACCGCTGCACTGGTAAAATAAGATGAATGGGATGATTGTGCCTACCCAGTAGACTGGTCTATCTAACAGACTAGTACAGTGGCCCTCCGAAACCTACACCACTACACTGGTAACCATTAAGGAACTAGCATTAAGTGATAAATAAGGGAATTTGTCAGTCCAACAAACTAGTACAATAGCCCTACTAGGGACTTAGGCCGTTATATTAGCCCTATCTGAAAGATAGATAGTGTAGCAGATTCTAAAATCACTAAGTTGACCAGTCAACCCATCCAGTGGGTGTCTATCTAATGGGCCATCTAACCTCAATTTCCATCCATTTCTTTACTAATTAACTTTTTATAATATTCTTAAGTTAAAATAGAAAGATATAAATTTTATTGTACAATTAAGTTTCAGCCTGATCCGGTATAGCCACAATTAGGTTATACCGATTAAATTCTAATAAGAATTTACAAGTATTGAAATTGCCAAAATTTAAGGTATATTATGCTTGATTTTCTTCCATAATTATTTCTCAAAATTTTTTCATTTACTATCCAGTGATATTTTTCATTTAGATAATGGTCAACTGGATAATTATAGGTCATTTCGGCAAGTTTCGTTAGCCTTTTTTAGGTTTATTTCTTAACCTTTTTCAGTGCAATTTTCACTATTGTTTACATAAGGTTCATCGACCCTAAGCCATACAATCCTTAGGCCATTTCTAAGGCCAAAACATAGGTATCAAAGCCACAACACATATTCACATAAGATAGCCCTGATAGGCACAAAGTATAGGCATCTTGTTTAAACATTAATCATAGCCCTTAAAGGCATTATACAAGCCACTTTTTAAGTCTTTTCTTAATCAAATTCAAGATCATTTTTCATGCCCTATCCCACACCATTTAAACTATGTACATAAGAATCACTTCATGCCATTTAGCTTATGCCAAGATACTCACTTTATGTCATGTTAATCCCATATAATTACTTAGATTAAATCCAAAATTTATGCCATACAATGTCTATTATATTGAACTCTATTACTTATACAATGCCAAAGTTCTTATACCATTTTAATAAACTTTACATTTGGGTCTTCGCTATCTAATGGTCTTGATCATACATTCAATTGATGTCAATTAAAGATATATGCTTCCATTTCATACATAAGTAATTTAACATTCATGTATTTTCATTTTCATACCATATCAAATAGTTCATGTACATTATGTGTCTCGACCATAGTCTAAGTTCCATCTTAATGAAACATTTCACACATCATAAGCTTTGTATACATGTTAATTAAGCTTAATCACTAGGGCGTTCCTCTAACTCACCTTACTAGTTAGATAATCATATACACATATGTATATACCTATATTATAAGCTTAGAATACTCCTTCTAGCAATGTAATCAAGTCA
>CANXYI011509641.1:0-21757 GCA_948208565.1 Hura crepitans
ATAGGCGCATTCAACTAAACTATAAATTGTGTAAATACTCATGTATAACATATCATACCTTGATAATTGATATACCAATTTCTTTTACATAATTCAATATTATTCCATTACTCTTACATACCTCTTACACACACACATTAGTGAAAGATGTGTGTGTGTGGGTGTGTGTGGGTGTGTGTGTGTGTGTGTATTTACACACACACACACATATTTAAATTTATGTCATGATAAAAACTATAGCAATAAAAGAGTAGCATTGCATAAAAAGTACCACATATTAATATGTGCAAACCATATATGCATACATGTATGCAACACACGGTGCAACTACCTAAGAAACATTATTAAGCTTAATAAAACCTCAAGTCATTTAATTACATTCATACATCTAATTTATTTATTATTTTATCACTCATTTAGGTTATTCCCATAGTTAAGAAAACACAATCCTATGGATAATTGGAATGGATGGCTAGTATAACCATCATGAACCCAAAAGATAATCTACCAAGGTAGATACAAAGATCAATCATAACATAGACTTAAAGGTTAAGCATAGGATAGCCACTACGACCATTATGAACCCAATGGTTCATCTTTTAACCTAGATCTAAATATCAACATATAACATAGGCTCGTCAGCCAAACATATAGCATAGGCACATCGATCAAAAGAAAAAATACAAAATTACCCTAGCAACTGCTATAAACCTTTAGTTAACTGCTTAATCTATCTAACTAGGTTGTTTACTTGTATGGGCTACTAACCAAATGTACTTTTAGTTTCACCTTATTAACATAGCTTAACATAGATTTTAATTAATTGGTTTAGCCACAAATGACCAAAACGGGAACGAGTGTTTTATTTCTTTAATTTAGTCATAAACACTTCTTATAAAAGCATATCCTTACATCATTTATAATATAACATGACATGGTCAATAATGTACTTAGGTTCATGAAATGCACATGGTAAGCTCACATTGTTTTAGACTTTAACATACTTCTCTTTATCCACTCATAACATACCATAAATCATCATAACATGTCATGGATAATATGCCTCTTCTAAACATATTATCATGATAAAAATCACGAAAGAAACATGGCAAAATATCACTTCGGCCAAGGTGGCATCAAGTAGCAAATTATCATAAACATGTAATTACATAACTTTGCACCTTTACAAACACTTATATCTCAATTATAAAGTGTGTACATAACAAACACCCTTATATGCATATGCCCAAAGATATGCAGCCTTCACTAGTTTTAAGCTCAACCATTCTTTTTTTATCCATAGCATATTATTATACATCAAATTAGGGTGTATGAACTAGCCATAACCAAACAATCTAACATGTCAATGAAAAGCATAATATGCTTTAAGCACATATATATCCATATACCAGGTTTTTTAGCCATATTTATCTTATCACACATGACACTTAATTGGTCACATTCCATGTATTATTTTATGCTCACCTAGTCATATGTCACAATTCATGAACATACATTCTCATAAGTAGGCATATTACTTATCGTGGGCACACACCCATACTCTATAGGCCATTTGACCATTACAATGTGCATACGCCACATTCATTCCAACATTTCTAAAGCCATATTGCATAAGCATAAGGTCACAAGACATAATTCTATAGCTTTAACAACATTAAATGACAATTAGACATTCTCATACACATATACATACACATTATCATTAGTTCATCATTTTACATAATTACAGTACATATAAATTATAGCTCATGCGAAGCATAATTCATGCGCTCTTATATGTTTAAAACCAACATAACTAATATGTATTAATCATGCTCATTCAAAATATGACAATACACACACTTTTTCATAGGTAAATACTTTTACCAATAAGATATTATTATATTTAACGTAGGTGGCATTTCATAATCCAAGCACACTCAATTATAGCATACTCATGCTATAAGGAATGTACCCACTAGATTATGTATTCTTTCCTTATCATATGACATGCATGATTTAGCTTTAATCCTATTTAAATTATCAATACATAACCCAAAGAACATCATAATATATGCACTTTATTTTATTTATGCCATTCCTCACTTATAGCTCACAATAACTCACTTCATGTAAATTAGGATACTCATATAAGTATCTATCATATGCTTATCTCATAGAACCTAATAGATTATTAATTGATCAATAGGCAAATGTTTAAGCACTTATCTACCTTTAATCCATAAGACATTACACCCACTCACACAAGCTTGTGCATAACACTTTACATAATTCACTTTAACCTTCTTATACGCTTGTGCACATATCATTTTTAACTATAGTAACCTACAAATCAAAGACACATGTATACATATTAGACTCAACTACATTCACTCACTTTATGTCCATATAGCCACATAAGTAGTACTAAGGCTATATTTATGCTTATAAAGTAAAAGTTATTTATAACAAGTCTCTTATTTAGACATGTTCATCCACCACTATTATATATCGTTAAAATAAAACCACATACACATATGTGTCTATCATGCCTAAATAACAAATACACATACATATTTCCTGCTTTGAATATTACAAGCACTTAAGGTATTGAATTATAACATTTTAAACTTGGTTATTTACCTTTGGATGATTATTGAAACTTATTTGGCTAGCTCTACCGATCTAAGCTCCAAATCCCAAAAATCAACACCCCATTTTTATCCTCACATCCAAATATAGTAGTTATAAATTTTTGAGTTTTCAAAAAATTCTTTTTCTTTACTTCATGTTGCCTTAACTGAAAGCCCCATATATACAAAAATAATTACAGTCTATTATAGTCCAATATTAAGCTTCCTATATGTTTAACTTTCAAATTACAACCTTAGAAACATGCTGGACTTTTTAAGCATAAAACTTAAGGTCTCAATTAAGCCCCTAACAAAGATACATAATGAAACTTCCTTAATAAAACTTAAGCAATTCATATTAATAGGCCTATAAAACTATTTTACCAAATCAAAGTAAATTCTATCCCAATTACAACATCAAAGTATGATGGTTTAACTGAACTTACTAACCTTATTTGTTGTCTAGAATTATACTAGCAAAAATGCCTTCCATTGCTACCCTAACAAACCACAACTGACTTCTACCATTTTTGACCCTTTCCTCCAAGTCCATCCCTTAGACATCGCCATTACAATTTGCTCTCAACCAATTGTAATAGCATCTTAGGTCTAATTTGAAGCTGCTATAGAAAATAGTGTCATTTGCTATCTTTTTCTTTTTTGGTTCTTCTCTTGTTTCTTTGCTTCACCTTTCATCTTTCTATTTCTCCTCTCTTTCGATTGATAAATGAACCAATAGTAGTAGGGATGATAGTAACACTACTGTAGTGTTGCTATGGTTCCTTATTAGTGGCTCCCCCTCTCTTTTTTTCCTTCTTTTAATTTTCAGTGTGCTGCTTCTTTTTTTCCTATGCCTACAACTTTTACCACCCTGCTCCCAATGTTGGCACCATTGCACCTCTATCTATGGTAACCTCCATCACTCACCTCTCTAATATTGTCAGTGCCCTTTTTGCCTCACAACTCTCCAATCTCTTTTCCTTTTTTCCTTTTTTTCCTTTCAAATTACTACTATCTAATTTATTTCCTTCTTTTTTCCAACTATTGTAGCTCTATTGGTAGACTCCCTATTGCTACCACTATTAGTGTCGAACCCCTATAATATGCCATTATAGCATCTCTGCCACTGCAGTAGCCCCTCCTTGCTTATTTCCCAATATCTCTATCCCTTACCTCTTTTGTTCTCTCTTCTTTTGTTTTTTTTATTTTTTTTAACTCGACTTTGTGGCTGCCCATAATTTACTCTAAGATATCTTAGAGTAAATTCCTCATAATCCTCATTCTTTAATTTATTATAAATATGCCCTTATTCACTCTATTTTATTTCATTCTTTGCTTTTATAAATTATTCTCAATCTCTAAAAATCTCAATTCTTACACCAACATTCCCTTCAGAATATTTATGTATCCACTTAAAAATCATGGTGCCAAACTTAACAAAAATACCAAATTATTGATTTAGCTTTTTAAAATATTAGTCTACCATGGATTCTTTGTATCTCAATTATCCTTGTATTCAGTCTATTTAGTGTCCTAGCATTAAAATACTATTTTCACTCTAAGAAGCATTATTTAAAAACTCAAGATTTTGGGGTGTTAAAGCAAGAAGGTTTAAATGGATCACTAAACACTTATGATAACTCGTCATGCTGGTGCAACTGTGACACCTCTTACTCAATCCGATCGTTAGCCGATCACCTGATATGACTAAGGTGTGTAAGACATAACATGCTACTTGAACTCATAATCTTATTCACTAACATATGACCATGTACAACAAAATTGTCAAAAATGTGAATGTTCAAAAACTTTTAGAAAATCAAGTTACATAGCCAATTTAGGAATCCTTGTGCCAAAATTTTGGCAGCATAACAGCTGTACTAGGCACTATCCTAAATTTTTTTATGTAACTTGTATTGATAAAAACACTTCTATATATATTTCTCAATCAACCCATGTCTATGATCCATCTAATCACTCTACATCAACATTCTCAACATCACAGTTTCAACCTCAGGAAGAGACATCAAGCATGCATTAATTATTCAAATAGTTTAAAATAGGATTACAATCTATATAGAACTTAAATTTTACAAACATTATAGTTTAGGCCCCAAAATATATACATCAATTCTAATAGTGTCTTCTATGTCTATACATTACATAACTTAATTGCATACATCAAAAAGATACCAAGATATTGGCTTTCACTTCCACCTTGATGTTTTAAGGCTCAAGCTTGCTTGTTCTTCTAACCTACATATCATAAATAAAACGATACTTTAAGCATTTTGCTTAATGGTGAAATTGATTTAAATCATACCTTATGCCACATTAATTTATTAATCACATAAGATTTATATTAAACATAATATATACAATTCATTATGCCTAAAATATGACATAACCATGCACTATGTATGTGTAATGGCATAAAATCATATCATCACATCATTCAACATAAATATGCCTATTAATATAAATTCAATCATTTTTTTTCAAAATTTTATACATACTATACTTTCAATTAAATTTCTAATTAACATTTTAGCTTGCCCATAATATCAAAACACATGTCCTATGGATAATAAGGGTGGACAGCCAGTACAACCTCCATGAACCGAAAGGTCTATCAACCAACGTGGATCTGAAGATCAAACATAACATAACATGATAGCCATTATGACCATTTGTGAACCCGAAGTTCATCTACCAATGTGGATCCAAAGATCAAACATAAGGATGTCTTTGGTTCAGACTAAAAGTGGACTTGTAGACTAAAACATGAAATAACACCGTAGTGCCCTAGCAGCTGCTAACATACCCCTAGTTGACCGATCAACTTATCTATCTTGGTTGTTATGCATATGGACATTTTAGTATTTTTCTTTTAATTTCATCAATTTAAATAGATTAAGAATGGCTTTTACTTATATAATTTCAGTAATTGACCATATCAAAGAATTAACATAATTGCCATTTATTTATAAACATGTCCATCATAATTTGGTAATACCAATCTCAATTCCTTAATTATACATACTTATGGCCAAATAAGCTCAACTTTAGCATATTCATGAGACCACTTAAGGCATAAATATCAACATATTTAGCAACTTCTTTAAGTGCCTTTAAATTCATCTCTTATACATAAATTCTTTAAATGGCCATTTGGGCACCCAAATTTGATAACACCACACATTTCAAAATCCTCATTTATCCAAATTCAAAAAAAAAATCAATTTACATCAATTTATATCATATATGTTCATTAATTAACTCATACATGAAAAAGAGCATTAACTAGCCATTCGGCCAATCTAGCAATTCCACCATTTCTTCCATACTTTACTTATTCACACATTACACATATATTTTTATATCATACATACCATTAACATGGTCTATCATATTAATTTCACTAAATTTACTTTACACACACATAGTTAAGATTATGGAAAATTAAGGCATTATTAATTATTCACAATTTAAGTCGATTTCACGTACCAAAATGGTTGCAATACGATCTCGAGGACCATTCACACTTTTGATTTTCCTTCATCTCGATCTCACTCTATTTTGGCAACTACCCATTATAGATTCAATTTTAGAAAAATCATAAAAATTCATACGATACTCAAAAAATTTAAACGACTACATTTTTTGACTCTTAGGCACCTACTAAACATGAGAAAAATATTGATTTCTCGAAAATCTTACTCGATCAAAAAATAGGCACTATTCATCCAACCTAAAAATGTGAAAATTCATCTGTTTTTCTCCGTAAAATTGCCTAATATAGTGTCTAAGACCTTTGTAGACTTAAAGCTTATGATAAATTTGATGGATTTAGCATGGATTTGCAAGAACAAAAGAAGAAAAATGGAGAGTTTCACTTAGAGGGCTATCGAGTTTTGAGAGAGAAAATAGTAAGGGAGTGATTTTGTTACTTTGATGAAAAAGTCAAAATTAAATGCCTTTTTATAGTTTTTGAAAAATTAATTTTTCATACCTTCAAAAATTCATTTCTCCCCCATTTTAAGTCATTTTTCTATTATTCCACTTCTAGAAATTAGATAAATTAGGTCTCTAAATGTTGAAAAAAATTGGGCTCAAAAATTAAAAGAAATCGAATTAAAATGTCGATTTTATACTTCCTAAAATTCAAAAAAAATACTTCCCGACCTCAGAAAATTTTGATTCTAGTGCCTTTAGACTCAGTGGAATTTTTTAGTATCAGGTTGTATAATTTTTAAAATTTTCTTAGCAATTTTAAAAATTATTTATGGTTCAGCTTTGCTTTCACCACTATTCACAAAACATTGCCGTAAAAATTTTCTTAGCGTATTTAACCAATTAAATGAATTTTGATTGATTTGAAACTTTGCCCAAAATTATTTTATGACTAATAATTTCATCCAGTAACTTTAGTACACCTTGAGTCTCGAGAGCACTATTCATCTTAGGAAAGTACTATTAATAAAAACTGGGATTTTCAAATCGTTACAGCAACAACCGTCAAGTCTAAAATGTAGGCTACTACACACCTTTTATCCCTATAGTACAGTTTGTGAGATTTTGTCTATCAAATATGGGCTACATAAAATTAATAAGTTGATAACAATATGGATATTGCAAAAGGATAATTTAACAATCAAACTTTTGTATACAATAAAAGTAATTTAACTCTGATTAAGTGAGAATCTTTCATGAAAAAAATAAAATACATAATAAAGAAAAATACTAAGATAATATAATACAAGGTGTATATTTAGACATATGAAGTACTATAAGAATTGAAATATAACTATAAAGTTAAATAAGCAACAGATGGTATTCATATAGTGAGGTAATTAACGTAAGCATGAATAAACCATATTGTGTCATTTCATCAAGTAATTAATATATAAGATAAGGCAATATTTTTATGTGTCAATTAAGATATTGATAAGTATCATATGTGAATAGTGTTAACTAAGTTAAAGGATGGTATTTTAAAATACTCATCAATAAGAGAACAAAGTAAAAGACTTATACTATGGATTATTATCAAGGTTAAACACCTAAAAGGTCTGGCTTATATTATTGTGCGATAAATTAACATTGAACATGTTTTCTTATATGCATCTTTTTGTATGATGTATGAGTGTTATACTTGTACATATATTTATATTTGTGATGCATGCTTGTGTGCTTGCATGTTTATGTATATGTTTTATTAAATACACCACTAAGTATCATTTCTCAGCGTACTAGCTTTTATTGATGCGTAGGTAGTAGATAGTAGTTTAAATAGTAACCTAAAGCAAAGCAGAACAAGTTAATGAGTTCTATTTGGCATCAAATGAAAGTAGGTTAGTAACGATAGTAGATTGGCACTCATGTATATGTGAAAATAGTGGGCCCAAGATTATATGATTATAGATACATGTTTATGGATAATAGTAGTAGTTTTAAATATAAATTAATAGAGTTAACAAAGGTATAGGGATGTGATAGTTAAGTATGTGTGATGTCTTTCATTTGGTTCGGGCAACCGAATCGAGTAAGAGATATTACTTATGACATCCTATATCTAAACTAGCTATTGATTGGGTATTAAGGTGTTACATTTCATTCTCTCTAGTAAGAAAATAATGACATGAGCATTATAGCCTCTCATCGGAACCTCATCAATTATTAACACATGTTGTCAATTACTAATTCAGAGAATATCATTTGGTGCAGTCTATGGGAAAGATTTTTAATTTTATTTTCCACTTTCTTATTTCTTAAAATTCACAAAGAAAACTTATGACACGCCTATTGAGATCCACAATAGTGAAAAAAGGTGAAATCTAACTTGAGACTAGCACTTAAATTATACTCTCATGAGGAAATTTGTTTTGTATGCCACTAGGAGTCATTTCCTCATTGTAGCAAAAACCTAATGCTCAATGCTCAAGTAAATTGGTTTATATTTTTTGTTCATGCATACTATGTCAAAGATTGAGAGAAAATAGAAGCTTCATTACCTCTATAGTGAGGAGATAATCAAATAGACAAAGGAAAAAGAATAATCAAAAAAATAAGGAAAATAAAAATAAAAGGAACAAGAAACAATCTCTCCTTTTTTCTAGGCAAAGCAATCCAAGCTCTGCAAATCCATTAAGAATTGGTATATTAAATCCTCTAAAGGTAAGAGATAAGGACAAATAAATCACTATAGATTTGTTTTATTTTTTACAGATCTATTAAACATGGATAAGTTAGCATAAGGCAAATCACATGATCCCTACAAATTAGATCCCATAGATTAACGAATCCCCATAAATCATCAATCCTAGTAGATCAATAGAATCTCACAAATGTGTATATCACAGTAGATCAATAAATTTGAGTAGATCCTTATAAAACAAATTCCAAAAAATTAGCAGATCCCAACTAATTAGAAGATTTTTCCAAATCAGTGAATCCTCACAAGCCATTAGATCCTAATAGATCAATAGATCCCTGTAGATTAATAGATCTGAGCATATTAGCAAATCCCTAAAAATTAAATCCCAAGAAATCATTGGATCAACTTATAGATCAGTCCTAAGGTGTGCTAACAAATTATTTAAGAGTTAAATCTCATCTAAAAATATGAGAAGATAATATTCGACCATCACCATAATTAGAATAATTTAAATCTATGTAATTGACTATTTTATACTTGTGTTAATTTATAACTTTTAATAAAATAGTAATTTGGATAAACACCTAACATTTCAATTAGTAACTAGTAGCATCACACTTAAAAAAGAGTGACCTTTGTCTTTAAGTATTACATTTCATCATAGTTATTCATAAATAATATTTTAATAGCACTTCTATATGCCATGAATTGGTATATTTGCATTGCTTTTTTTGACATATTACATATTATCACTTGCAAGCAAATGAGATAATTATTTCTTTAATCAAATGAGATGAGATATTATCAAGCACATGTATTTGTACATATAAATCTATGTTTTGACAAAAACATGATCAAAGAAAGTATCTAGGGATCCTCTAGTGGATCCTAAGAAGTTTAATAAAAGAGATCCCTAAAGGAATCTGGTAAATAAACAAAGCAAAGGGACCCTAAGGGGATCCCAACACCAAAGAAAAAAGATAAAACTATGGTATATCTCTTAAAAGGGATTCAAGCACCAAAAAAATAAAAGACAGAGTTACGGCATATATCCTAAGAGGGATCCTAGCACTAAAAGAAAAGAAGAGAAAGTTATGGCATACCTTTTAAAAGGGATTCTAATACCAAAGAAAAGAAGATGAAGCTATGGCATATCTCCTAAAAGGGATTCAAGCACTAAGGAAAAGAAGATAAAGGTGTAACATATCTCCTAAAGGGGATCCGAGCACCAAAGAAAAAGATGAAGCTATGGCATATCTCCTGAAGGTGATCCTAACATCAACAACAGAAGAAAAGAAGACAAAGTTATGACACATCTCCTAAAGGGGATCCCAACCCCAAAGGAAAAGAAGACAAATCTATGAAATATATTATAAAGGGGATCCCAGCACTAAAATAAAAGAAGATGAAACTACGATGTATCTCTTAAGTTGGATCCTAGCACTAGAAGAAAATAAAAGCTACAGCATCTCCTAAAAAGGATCCCAGCACCAGAAGAAGATAAAGTTGTAGCATCTCCTAAAGGAATCCTAGCACCCGAAGAAAAGAAAATAAAAGCCGCAGCATCTCCTAAGGTGGATCCTAGCACCAAAAAAGAAGAAATATAAATGTTATAGCTTCTCTTAAAGGAAAGTCTAGCACCATATTGAGAAAAATAAAGCTAAGAAATTTCCAAAATAAAGTTGCATAGATCCCTACTTCGATCCCAAAAAAAGTGTTTAAAATGAAAAAGAGAAATTTGTTTGGATCCCTAAGTAGATCTAGTCTTAAATATAGGTTGAAAAGTCATAGGGATCACAAAAAAATGTTTAAAATGTAAAAAGGAAAAAGCCATGTGGTTCTCGAGATAACATTCAAATTTTTAAAAAGAATTCAAAAAGAAAAAAGAAAAAAAGCCCCAAAGACTTATAAGTAAATCTTGGGCACATGAATATGTGTTTCATTAAAGCAATAGTCTAAGAGATCATTAGGTTGACCATAGAGAGATGACTTAAAACTAAATGATTATCTCTAAAAGGCCTTTATGCGAATCCTATTGTAACACCCCTTACTCAGTCCATAAAAAATTGAGTAAATTAACATTATATAACAAATAAAAACTTAAAGAAAAGTGTATAATTTAAAAAAAAAAGATTTACAATCATCAAACAACTTCCTTATAGTAAGAAATATTAGTGGCCATTTTTATCATGCCATAAATCCAGTAGCATAATGGTTATTCTAGGCACTACCTAAAAATTCTTGTATAAGAAAAAAAGACACCTCTATAATACATATCCATTCAAAACCCAACTGCAAAACCATCCACCAACCAAAATGTATATAACTAGGATAAATATCTCAAACATGATCATCCATATATCCTATACCTAAAATCTTACTAACCATATACAATAATATGCCCCCATATAGATAAACATAATATGGTACTTAAATAATATATATGGTTTGATGATAACATAAATACAGTCATCCTCAAAAGAAAAAGGAAACTAATAAGATAGGGCTTTAAACATAAACCCATATACATTCTATACTATATGCTATATATGATAGAATGCCTAAGCTCTATGAAAATGCATGAAAAAGAAATGATAGAATTTGAGCCTACAAAAGGTCTATCCCTAACAAAGCTTAGACAAGTCAATCCCTTCTTTCCTTAGTGGCTTCTAAACTTGCACAAAGAACACCTATATAGAGGATTAAATCCTCAGTAAATGCTTTTTAAATTAAATAACTGAGATCAATTATCTAACTTATAAACACTAAAGAGAAATAAAGATCATTAAAGGATGACAATTTATGATTGATGTTACTTTTATGCATCTCTATAATATACACAAACCTACTCCAAGCTACATATAAAAGGCATGCTCATAAATATTTTAGATTTGTGAAATTAAATGGTCACATAAAACATGCCTATAAACAAACTTTTAAATATAAGTATATGTATCATGATTTAAAGCATCATAAGCAAGCATGTATTTTCATATAGCTTTTCAATCAATTTCAATAACCACATTTACTTATTTAACTTTCACATGTCAAGATATATATATTCACGTATGAATATATCCATTCTTTGACCTATTTTTTCCTAAACATGTGTTAGGTACCTAGATAATAGGACTAACAAAATAGCTGAAGCTATAAACTGAAATAGCTAAAGCTATAAATCAAAATAGTTCAAGTTATAAACCAAAATAGCCAAAGTTGTAAACAAAATAGCCAAAGCTATAATAGTTGCATATCTACTAAGGCTCCCTATTTGGCATGCCAAACTATCCTATAGGTACTGCTTATATATACTAGGTTGAAATGGGTTCAATCATATACCATTATTTTGTTTTCACATAAACATTTTCTTGTATATCAACATATTAAAATTATATCATGCATCCATACAATAAGCATGCCATAATTTATCCATTTGCCATAAGGCCATTATATTTTAGCCAAAAACAATTTCAATTCAAATTCAAGTATTAACCTATATCCATAGCTGTGACCTCTATAATTATACTTAAATAAAATTTCATCAAGTAAGATAGTAACACTTTTGCGTCACATTAATAAAACATAGTGGCTTTATATTCATGCTCATTGATTATGCTTTATTTTATGTTTTCATTCTTAAGCTTACTTAAATGTGATCATAGTATATAACTATGTACCTATATAGATGTGGCATCTCATGAGTAAAATTTGAAATTAAACATATATCTCATCTATAAACCTTATTTCAATTCTATAAGCATGAACTTGTTAATACAACACTTTTCATATACTAAAATTCATATACTCAAAATATATAACACATATTGTTCATTCAATATGTTATGTTTCACTTAACTTTACAAGGTTACCCATACAATTCACAATATATAAAGAAAAATCAAAATCTTCCTCTGCCATATAAGTTGATCAAGGCAAAACTAAAAATCAAGTTTAATAATTCATCCATTACTTGTATTCTAAATTGCATTTCTTAGCTTATAAACTTCGTACAATATTCTTTTATCAAAATTTTATTGCAACTTACTCATAATTCTTTATTAAGGAATTTCAGTCCTCTAACAAAATTAAGTAAAATTTATGTTATTTCTTCCTCTTACTTATTCTTAGAATTTACTTGAGCAATAAGACATAAAAATCATAATTAAACCTTTTCTCAACTAAAAAGCCTAATTGCCTTCCATTGGTCATTTTCGACCAAGAGTGAAAACACACTAAAGTTCCTTTCTATTTTTCAAAAATTTCACATTTTTGTGATTTACATACTCTAGAAATTAAAATCCCTAACAATAATCTTCTTCACCACATTCACACCTAAAACCCTAGTTCTTAAAGTTTAAATTTTATAAAAATGAAACTTAAATAAGAGAGCATTCACCTCAAGAAAACAACTTGCTATTACTTCTCCTTAATCCTAATACTTCTTGAAGTGAAGCTTTTCCCTTTATAACACCCACAAATTTTTGTCTACTACTAAGAAATAAGCCTCCATCATTTTTTTGTAAAGCCCAATAAACCCAAGATTATAAATAGTCTTCCCGAGATATGAATAGCATTTTCCAAGACCCATATCACAATGTAATCAAATGAAAGTATTAATCATAATATAATTTTGAATAAAATTCAAAGTGAAAACAAAGTCATTAAGATGGTTAAAAATGACAGTAAAAATTTTATGGTAGTGTCTCATGAATAGCAACCTAGTTTTAGCTGAGCCATAAAATATTTCATTTTTGCTTAAAAAATTTGGGACTAATACAACTGGATACTTAAATATTCTAAAAAGTTCATTGGCATTAGAATTGGAATTTTTGAGAATCACGATGTATTTTCTAAAAATCAAGCTAAGTTAAAAAGTATTATTTTTATTGGTTTTTTGAGTTTTTTTAGTCCTATTTCTCGAGGCTTTTAAGTCATGATTTAAAATACTTTATGGGATTTTTAGAAGTGTTATTTTTTGATTAAAATGAGGGAAAAATGAATTAAAAAAAGGGAAAATTAGAGGATTAATAAAGGCCATTAGATGAAAAGGAAAAGGAATATTGATCATTGGATTAATTGACCTATAAAAGGGGTCAAAACTTTTAATTTGGTCAAAGAAAGAATAGTTGTAACGCCCGTGATTTGAGGCTTCGTAAATAATACCATAGGGTCTGAGAAGTATGCCAGGGTTATCGAGTCACTTACACATGGATCGAAACAGTGGCACTAGTCATGAAACTTCAAGGGGTATTAAGTTGATGAAAATATTGAAATTTAAAAATTTAGCAGATCCAACAATTCATTTCGAATTGTAAGCTACCATTTGGTGCAATAAAAATTTTTCGAGCCAAGATTGACCTGGGATGTGCCCAGATAGACCCGAATATATCGGACCCTAAGGCTCAAAAATTCCACTGAGTCCACTGGTGAAAGAATTTTTGAAATCGGAGGTCCTTTGTAAATTCTCAAAATTTTATGTTAGCACGTAAATTAAAGTAGTCTAAAAACTATCTTATCAATTGAATCTGGCCACAAAAATTTATGAGCAGATAGAGGAGATTAAAATATGAATTTTAAAATAAAAGGCATAATTTTCTAAGGTCTAAGTGAATTACTGTGAATTTTTTAAGTTTGCCAAAAAAACTAGGATGGTTCGGGATTCTCGAGACCACTTTTGACGTGTCAAGGTAGACCCCACTTCATGCCAAGTAGCAAAGAGGCTTGCCAAGTGGAAAAACTCCCTTGACAAGTGGATTTCCACTTAGATGAAGGATTTCCTTCCTCCCATTTCTCTTTGCTGTTATCGATGCTAGGCAGAGCGAAGAATAGCCATAACATTTTCATCCGAACACCAAATTGAGTGATTCAAATTGCTAAATTTTCTCCTATGTGTTAAGCACCATAAAGAATAAGAATCAAGCATAACGGATTTTTCATTTGGGAGATAAAAAATTCATACAAGTTGACTAGTTCAAAGCCATATAGAATAGTGACCTTGAGGTGAGTTTTGGTTGATTCTTCTCCTTTCCTTGGGTTTTTTTGGAGGCCATTTAATTCTAGGACATGCTTAAGACTTGTGTGAGGTGTTGGTGGCCATTGGAGGGTAGCTTAAAGCCCATGAAGGGAGGGGAAGCTTATCCTAGCAGTTAGATAGCTTGGTGTGCTTAAAGATTTCCAGGGCTTCTTTCACAAGTAAGTGAACTTCAAGCTTTTTCTTCATGTTTTAAGGTATCTAGGCTGATGAATCTTGAATTAAGATGGCTAGAATGTTAAGATTAAGATTGATTTCCTCTTTGGTAGTGTTGGTTAAATTAAGAACTTAGTGGATTTGGGAGTTATATCTTAAGGAACCTGCAAAGTTAGCTTCGCATGCTTGTTAATTTTGATGTGTATGGTTATTTGGATGAGAAGTCTGCTACCTAGAATATAAATTCAAAATTTCTTGGCATGCTAGGATGAAAACTATGGCAATTATGAGTGGAAATCACCATGAATTGTTACTTTCTTGCTTGTACTTGGGAGCTACCATGAGGAGTTCTAGGAGTGATGTTTTGTAACTTAGCAATATTAGCTTAAAATTCGGTGTATATGAGTATAATTGTGTTCATGGCATATATGTATGGATGAATATTGATCTCATGTGAAAAGGAATGGAACTTTATGTTCTTTTTCTATTAGTACTCGGGAGCATGTAATGATGATATGGCTTATGTTGTAGCTTATAAAAATATTTAGTATATGCATTATGTTGGCTATGGAATTGGATTATAATGACTATGAACTTAAATAATGTATATGACATGTTGACAAGATAAAATATACCTTGAGAACGTGCCTTTGAAATGGCTAAAAATGTTGAACTAAAACATATAGCTATGACTTAAAATAAGCATTTAAAAGGCGGCTTGAAGTGTGCTATGTAAATGCATTTTCACTTGTGCCTTTTTAGGTTAGATTTGAGACCTTTGTATGAATGGCTTTTATGCCTATGGTTTGGCCTTGGAATTGGCCTAGATAAGTTTGGCTTAGGGCCTATGAATGTGTTTAAAAAGATGTTAAAATTGGGTTAAAATTGGACTTAAAATAGTCCTAAAATTTGACTTGAAAAGTGGTCGAAATGACCTATAACTGTCTAATTGACCACTACCTAAACCAAAAATGTCATTGGATGGAAAGTGTTAACTTTTTAAGTATTAATGCCTTGATAAATCATAACCTATTAAACCTTGAATTTAGGTAATAGTAGAATTAAATATTATTTTGGAATTTTTACCCGATAGAGCTAAAATGCGGCCATACCAGACCAGCTAAAAAATAAAGTATGTGATAAAAATTTTAACTACCTATTTTTGGAACATAAATATTATAAGAATATTTTTTGTTAATAAATAAACTTAAAATGAGCTACTTGGGCCATTAGTTAGACACCTACTAGATGGGTTAACCAGTCAACCCAAGGTTTTGCAGCTGTTAGTTATCTAATATTTAGGCAGTAATTTTATTAGTGGCTAGAGATATCTACGGACTGATCTCCATTATGTCACACAGTTGTTGATGATATTTATTAGTGGCTAGAGAGGTCTATGGACTAATCTCCATTATGTCACTTAGATGTTGATGATGTTTATTAGTGGCTGAGGAGGCCTATAGGCTGATCTCCATTATGTCACCTAGTTGTTAATGATATTTAATTATGGCTAGGGAGGCCTACGGGTTAATCTCCTTTATGTCACACAGCTACTATTTACTTATGTCTGGAGAGGCTACAGCTAATCTCCATTATGGCACACATGCTGGTGTAGCAGCGTAGGTCCAGAATAAGGACCACTGCACCAGTTTATTTTCCCTCTAGATCCAATGTCTTTAAGTGTCGTCGTCCTAGTCGAGCCAGTGAATTAAATTAAGTATATAAGTAGAATAACTATATAAGATAAAATTTAAGCATAATTGGATGTCTTTTTCTGAGAAAGTGGTGAAGTACAAGCAAAAGGGTATTTTGGACATTTCACATATATATTATAAATTAATTAATTCTTGTAAAGCATGCATGCTAGAAATATTAATAATCACTCTAAATAATTTATATGAGTCAAAAATGTTATTTCAAGACTTATAAATACCTTAGGGGTATTTTAGTAATTTGGCACCCTATTGTATAATTAAATCACACAATGAAGTAAAAATTAGTTATTAAACTGCACAGATATGTAAATAATATAATGCCATGATTTAAATGCTTTAAGTTCACCACTAAGTATCTCGTATACTTAGCATATCTATTTTGGTGCGTAGGTACTCAACAGCAGAATCCTACCTCGTAAAGCATGATAATAGTGGTTCAGAGGATACCAGTAAAGGATTTTAAAGTAAATTAGGTAGAAACATGTATTTAAGCTATGGAAATGTTATGTATATAAGTAAATATAACTTGCTGATGTAAATAAAATAGTCCTATATGCTTTTCTTGTAAATGTATGTTCAACTGTGATGTGTGATGTTGATGTAAGCCTAAGGCTCTACATATGCATGCCTTTATCTGTGGCCTGAGGCCTAAGTTTGATGTGTGATTAAGTTGATGTTAGGTTGAGAATGCGGGACCAAATAGGTCTAGGAGTTATGAAATGTTTATAAAAGTGTTAAATAGGCTTTTGAAAATTTTAGGATAGAACTCGGGCAGCCGTTATGCTATCAAAATTTCTAAGTTTTCAGAAATGACCCACAATTATCTAAAAAATGGCATCTTTGTATGATACACCTTAAATGAGAATGTTGTGAGATATAAACAAATAGGATATGAATTTGGAAACAAAGTAAGTTAAGCTGATGTAAATAATGGGAGTGATAGGTATGGTACTAGTGACCTAGAAGTGTGTGCATCACTTATGGGGTCTCCTAAGGGATCTAGTAGGAGGTGTCACCTTTGGTGGTATCAGAGCCAAGGTTTAATGTTCCTCAATAGAGTACATGGATATCAAATGTTTAAGTTCCCAATTCCTTTGAACTATTACATGGACTGAGGCTGATAAGTTATTTTTTTGCAATAAGTATATGGCTGATTAGGCATCTGAAGGAGGGCTTGAAGAGGTGGCTAGTTTTACACCAACTATAATTCAGGGGATAGATAATGAATCTATACCTAAACCTAGTGATGTTGCATAGCAACCCTGACCACCAGGACCTGGTCAACAACAGGTAGAAGAATCACTTGCCTTATTGCAGCAAATAGCAAATTTACTCTAACAAACTTCCACTGCTGCTACTCCACCTCCACCACAAGTTTGTCCACAGAAAAGTCCCTTAGATAGGTTGAGAAAGATGGGAGACATTGATTTTCTAGAGAGGAGAGAGGATGATACTGCCAGAACTGAATACTGGCTAGATAGAACATTCAGAGTTCTAGAGTAGTTAAATTGTACTAAGGCTAATAATCTGTAGTGTGCTACTTATCTTCTGTAGGAAAAAGCTAACAATTGGTGGAATACTACCAAGAGAAGAAAGAAACTAGCAGAGCTGACCTGGGAATTTTTCTTGAAAGAGTTCAAGAAGAGATACATACTTGACTCCTACAAGGATAAAAAGAGGCAAGAATTTCTAGATTTAAAGCAAAGGAGGAGAACAGTGTTGGAATATGAAAAGGATTTTACTAGACTCTTGAAGTATGCTAAGGAATTTATTCTTAATGAGGAGGAGAAATGCAAGAGATTTTTGGCAGGATTGAATGTGGAGTTGAGGATGTAGATATCCCATATTAGAGAGAGAGATTTTGTTATATTAGTATCAGCAGCATATAACATGAAAGAGATGGTATAGGAAAAGAGGGATCTCTTCTAGAAGAAAAGGTAATTTACTGTGGGACAATCCAATACAGTATCAGAAGATGGGAAGAAGAGGAGAGAGGTCCAATCATAGATAAAGTCTCAGACTAGGTCTTAGTATCAGACAGGATACCAGGGGTTGAGATAAGCAAAGACCTAGAGGTCAAAATAAGCTTCAACTATTAGACCTTAATTGCCTCCTTAGGCTAATAGTACTTCAAATATAGGGGGCTCTAGAAATGGACCTCCCACATGTGTCACTTGTCAGAGAAGGCACTAGGGACAGTGTAGAGCAAATCGACATGGGGAATGTTTTCAATGTGGTTTTAGAGATCATTTCAAAAAAGATTATCCTCAGAGACCAATAATGGGTAATCAGACTCTGACTCCTAATGTTGCACCACAAAATAGAGGATAGAGGTAGAACATGGGTGAGCAGCCTAGTGATAGCTAGGGTGCTAGATTAAAAGCTCGTGCTTCAGTGAGGTAATATACTGTGAGAGCGAGGGAAGAGGCTACAACACTAGATGTTATAACTGGTACATTTTATTTATTTGATGTTCCAGTTTTAGCTTTAAATAATCCTAGTTCTACACATTCTGTATGCACTGAACAAGTATATAATATAGGACTAGAACTTGAGAATGTTGATGTTGATATTAGAGTAAGCAATCATATAGGATAGAGTGTTATTGTGAATAAGATATATAAACAATGTCCTTTAGTGATTTAGGGATACAGTTTCTTAGCTAACTTGATTAAATTACCTTTTATTGAATTTGATGTGATATTAGGAATGGACTAGTTGACTGAACATTAAGCCATCATTGACTATAGACATAAGAAATTAACCCTCTAGACTATATAGGGACTGATAATGAGAGTAGACACTGAGAGACATCTATTGAATAATCTCATTTCTGCTGTTAAGGCACAGAAACTCCTTCGAAAAGGCTGTAAGGCATCCTTGGCCATGTTATTAACATGAATGTTTCCAACTCTAAGCTTGAGCATATTCCTATTGTATCTGAATTCTTTAATGTCTTTTCTAAAGAGTTGCTAGGTTTACCACCTTAGAGAGAGCTTGATTTTGAGATTAAGGTATATCCTAGTACAGCTCCAATATCCATCGCTCCTTATAGAATGACACTTGCTGAGTTAAAGGAACTAAAGGTTCAGTTGCAAGAATTGTTAGATAAAGGATTTATCTGACCTAGTGTATCACCCTGAGGAGCACCTGTGCTATTTGTAAAGAAGAAAGATGAGTCGCTCAAGTTATACATTAACTATAGACAGTTGAACAGAATGACTGTGAAGAATAAGTATCCATTGCCTAGAATAGATGACCTCTTTAATCAGTTGAGGGGGGCAGGTGTATTTTCTAAGATTGATTTGAGATCTGAATACCATCAGCTGAGGATTAAGGAAGCTGACATATCTAAAACTGCTTTTAGAACCTAGTATGGGCATTATGAGTTTTTAGTGATGCCATTTGGGCTCACCAATGCTCCAGCAGCTTTCATAGATCTCATGAACAGAGTTTTCTAGCCTTATTTAGATCAGTTCATAGTGGTATTTATAGATGTTATCCTGGTGTACTCTAAAAGCCAAGAAGAGAATGAATAGCATCTCTGAGTGGTGTTATAAACCCTATGAGAGAAACAGTTGTATGCCAAACTCAGTAAATATGAGTTTTAACTGAGGGAAGTTGCTTTTCTAGGCCACATAGTGTCAGGTGAGGGAATCAGAATTGATCCCAACAAGGTGAAAGCAGTGTTAGAATGGGAACCACCTAGGAATGTCACAGAGGTGAGAAGTTTTCTAGGATTAGCTAGTTACTACAGTAGGTTTATAAAGGGATTCTCTATCATTGCCACTCCTTTAACTAGACTAATTAGAAAGAATGTAAAATTTGTATGGGACAATCAGTGTCAAGCCAATTTTGATAAGCTGAAACAGATGTTGACTGAGGCTCCTATCCTGATTTAGCCTAAATAGGGTAGGGATTTTGTGATATGTAGTGATGCCTCACTGAATGGCTTAGGTTGTGTATTGATGCAAGATAGAAAAGTAGTAGCTTATGCTTCTAGGCAATTAAAGCCACACAAGAGAAACTATCCCATACATGATCTAGAGCTAGTTGCTATTGTGTTAGCTTTGAAGATTTGGAGGCATTATATGTATGGTGAGAAGTGTTATATATATACAGATCATAAAAGCCTAAAATACCTCCTTACACAAAAAGAACTAAACCTGAGACAAAAAAAAAGGTGGTTAGAATTAATTAAAGATTATGATTGCATCATTGATTATCATCCGGGAAAAGCAAATGTTGTCGCTAATACTTTAAGTAAGAAATTTATGGTGACCTTGAAAGCTATGAATATCAAGTTATAGTATACTTCAGGAAATACTATATTGGCTGAGTTACAAGTGAGGCCAGATTTCAGGCATCAAATAAAAAAGAATTAGATGAGAGATGAGCAGATGGTTTAGATGATTAGTAAAGCTAAAAAGGGGAAGGCCACAGGATTTAAGTTATTAAAGGGTGGGTATCTATACTATCATAATAGGTTTTGTGTACCTAGTATAGATAACTTAAGATTGTAATACTTAGAAAGGTGTATGAAGCTCCTTATTCCATACACCTAGGGAGCATAAAGATGTACTTGGGTTTAAAATCCTAGTATTAGTGGCCTAGTATGAAAAAAGATATAGCAGAATATGTTGCTAGGTGTTTGACATGCCAGCAAGTAAAAGATGAGCATCAGGTTCCTTCTGGTTTGCTACATCCTATAGCAATACTAGAATGGAAATGGGAGAAAGTGGCTATGGACTTTGTGATAGGTTTGCTTATGACTAGAGGCAAGTGTGATACTGTATGGACAATAGTGGATAGCTTAACTAAGACAGCCTATTTTATCCCTGTCAGAATGGATTATTCCTTAGAAAAATTGGCTAAATTATATATGGACGAGATAGTCAAATTGCATGGTATGCTAGTGGCTATCATTTCTAACAGAGATCCTTGCCTTACTTTCAGATTTTAGAGGAAGTTACAAGAGGCATTGGGTACAAGATTGGCTTACAGCATAGCATTTCATCCTTAAACTAATAGACAATCAAAGAGGGTGATACAAATCCTAGAAGAT
>CANXYI011509655.1:0-13131 GCA_948208565.1 Hura crepitans
AAAAAGTTAACCTACTATAGCAAGTTATAAGAACTTTTAAATGAAGAAGTTCCAAATTCAGAGAATTTTTATATACAAAATAAAGTTAAAGAATATAATAAGTCCAATGTCAATAATTCAAAGATTATCTATGAAAATTACTTCAATTTCCCATATGCCTTTTATAACTTTCTTTTTAATTTTTTATTATTTTAATACTATTATTATTTTATATTAAAACTTTATTATAAAAGAAAAATTACTTAAAATTAATGTTTATACGTTCATATTAGATGATAAATAGTTTTTTGATATATATTTTTAACTTTTATATGATACTATTTATATTGCATTTTAATTTTTTTATAAATAATTATATTTTTAAAAAATAAAAAAATCGATTTAATTTGATTGAATATAATCAACTCGGTCTAATCATGACTCAATAAGTAATTCTGTTTTGACCTTGAATTACATTTATTTTATCTAATTTAATTGAATCAATTACCATTGTGCCAATTAATTCATTGAACTTAATTTTCTTTGGGTTTACTATCTATACAAAATTTTGAATATATATAGATAAAGTCAATTTTTAAGAAACTACCATTTATTTTGAATTTAGTTACTAATGCAAAGATATCAGCATGTGCCCTGTTAAAAGGGCCTTAATAATCTTAAAACTATCAAAAATTAAATTCACAAATATGATTAAATACTAACCCCATAAAGAAATGCTTAAACAACCATTTATTCAAGTTCTAACAAAAATTTGAACTTAATGTTTTAACCTTCTTTCATGTAGCATGATTAGAGCAAATGAAGCTTTCAATCTTATCAAATTCACCAATATACTTTGCTGATTTATATTAAGTTTAGATTACATAAAATCGCAAGAATAAATCTAAGTTGTGCAAAAAATTTTAAATTTTTTTCTTATATATCATGTGTGAGTGGGGTGCTAAAGACATAAGTTCAAGATTTGCCGCCCATTGCCAATGAGAATTTGATGAATTAGCACAAGTGTATTAACCTTTTTATAGAGACTTGATTTTCAGATATTAGGGTTCATTGGTTGCATTTATTAATTACATGCCTATGATCCACGAGGCTTTCCATACTAAACACTTTGAATGATTTTTAAAGTAAAATGCCATAATTGAGCTAAACAAAAGGTACTAAAAACATAATATAAATATGTAGATTGCATGAATATATTATATATCATTCTATCTAATATCATTATTACATATTAAGAACATGTTCAATATGAAACTATCCTTAATTAATAATCAAAACATTTGTAATTCAAAACACTAGATTAAGATTATAATGCCATTATATCTTAACGTATTTACATAAATAAGAGGGATGGTCTTTAAAGAGACAAAGATTTAATTACTTGTAATGCCTTTAGAAATTGTTTAGAACCTCCAAAACTTCAAATTGACTCCAAAGAACTTTAGATCCCTAATGCTCTAGAGAAATAAAAAATGTTGTTTGATGTTATTAAGTGTTTTTATGTGTGAAAATGAGTGAGGGAAGACCCTTATTTATAGGCTTATTTAGAGTGAAGGATTTTTTTTTAATCAAAACTTCTCAAATTCTATCTCTAAAGAAGTTAAGGATGAAGTGAACTCTCTACAGGTTCTAACTCAAATATACTTGGAATATTCCTTTTTAAAACCTTCTAAACAAGCTTAAGCTATTTGTCCATTGGAAGAGTCATGTAACTCTTCATATCTATCACATGCCTATGTTTAACAATCATGTGAATGTTAGACCTTAAACACTTTTAGGTCTATTTAATGACTATTATTAATTACATGCCTATGATCCATAAAGCTTTCCATACTAAACACTTTGAATGATCTTTAATGTAAAAATGCCAGAACTGAACTAAACAAAAGGTACTAAAAACACAATATAAACATGTAGATTGCATGAATATATTATACATCATTCTAGCTAATATCATTATTACATATTAAGAACATGTTCAATATGGAACTATCCTTAATTAATAATCAAAATATGTGTAATTCAAAACACTAGATTAAGATTATAATGTCCTTATATCTTAATAGATTTAGAAAAATAAGAGGGACGGTCCTTAAAGAGACAAAAGATTTAATTACTTGTAATGTTTTTACAGATTGTTTAGAACCTTTAAAACTTCAAATTGGCTTTAAAGAACTTTAGATCCCTACTGCTCTAGTTATTTGATGCTATTAAGTGTTTTTTTTTTTTTTTGTGTGGAAATGAGTGAGGGAAAACCCCTATTTATAAGTTTATTTGGAGTGATGAATTTTTTTAATCAAAACTTCTCAAATTCTATCTCTAAAAATGTTAAGGATGAATTGAACTCTCTATAGGTGCTAACTCAAATATGCTTGGAATATTCCTTTTTAAAACCTTCTAAATAAGCTTACGTTATTTATCCATTGCAAGAGTCATGCAACTATTTATGTCTATCACGTGCTTATGTTTAACAATCATGTGATAGTCACTCCTAAATGTTAGACCTTAAACACTTTTAAGTCTATTTAATGATTCTATTATTGTGGTTTGGCTATATAGAGAACTTTTAATAGGCCTTAAGCATCTAAGGATCATCTAGAATATAGAGAATCTAAATGAATACTTCGTTCATCAAGCATTTCTTAACTTTTTGATCATTTTTCTTCAAGTGATTTTCTTGTTGAAGTAAGTCTCTAGATTTCATCATCAGACATACAATTGTGTAAAATTTGATGCTTACATTTTACTTCCACTATAATGAAACTTTTGAAGAATATTCAAATTTCACTAGAACTCATTTTGAAAACCATTCAAATGCAAAAGAGTTAGAACTACAAATTTAGGGTTTCTATTATTAATCGAATGTTGATCTTTATTGACTTTCTACTCGAAAATGTCTTCAAGCATAGAAATTGATAGGCATATAAAAGTACATCATCATTTCATTAGAGATCACGTTCAAATGGGAGATATCAAGCTAAAGTTCGTTTCAACTGAAAATCAATTAACGGATATCTTCATTAAACCTTTGAAAGAAGATAGCTTAAGTGAAATTAAAAAAAATTAGGCATAGGTAATTCTAGAAATTAAAAATAAGGTAACTTTGTACTTTGACCATTTCTAGATATCATTTTCTGTTTGTTTGTCTATGTCTAATATATCTAGAAATAATGTTAGAACATCTAGAAAGAAAACCTAAATACAAACGTTAGAAAAGCATTTAGAATAGAAATATTTGTTATCTTTAAAGTGTATGATATCGTCTAGATCAGTTTGTTTTTTATGTGTCTAAAAACATGAGCATATGTGCTTGATTGACTTTTATCCTTGTTCACATGCATCTATAACTAGCTATTGGCTTTTTGTGATTGATTTTTAGTAGCTCAAAGAAAAAGTGACAAGTTACTTCTCTAAGTTTCCAAAGTTTGCTTTTTAATTTTCAAAGCCCACTTTTTAGATGTTCAAAGTATACTTCTTTAACTTTTTAGGTCACCATTTTTGCAAAAGCTGCTCTTACTCTTTTCCTTTCATTATTTTAGTAACTTTTTTAAGGAACCGTTATATTTTTTGCAAAATATGAATTCCCACCTATTGGGAATCTAATTCTTTTTCTGTTCTTATTTCATAGATATTAAAAACATCTTATGTAAAGTTGATATTTTTAAGTCTTTTAAATTTAAAATAACTTCCTTTATGTCATTCCTACTTTAAAATCATTTTTTAATAACATTTTTTTTAAAATTTGTCTTATTATTAAAAGTATTAAAAGAGTTTTTCTTTAATATGATTATTTTTTATTTATTTTAAATCTTAAATTCCTTTCATATTTCTTTTCAAAATCTTTTAATTTTTTTGGGTGTTTCCTTTTCTTCCTTTTTTTACATCTCTCTTTAAACCCAATTTCCATCTCTCTATCCCTCTTCTCATTTTCTATTTCTAATCTTTTATAAATCATTAGTGCAGATGCGTATCAAACACTGGCTCACAAACCTTCAAAAACTAAATTAGTAGCATCTAAACCCTAACAATCGACATCCTCCATTCAGAAATCGCATCAAAAATTAGTAAAAGACAATACAATAGGTTCAAATTAAAAGCTTATGGATGAACACAATGAAAGCATAAGGGATGATAATCTCACTCTTGATTTCATTCCACCAAAAAATGTCGATTGGGATTTTATGAAGCAGAAAGACTTTTACCATTAAGTGGTTTAGTGACCAAAGATAGAAAACATTTTGACTTTTGAAAGTTCGCAATACTACCCTTATCTGGTATGTGAGTTTTATGCCTTTCTTAAAGTGATTTGACACCAAAAATTTTATTATGACACCGGATGGGGAATCGTGGATTGTATCTTTAAATTTGTTGTCTAAGGTACTTAAAATCCTAAATGCTGGTAAAAGATTAACTAAAGATCTGAAAACAAAAGAAATACTTTAAATCAATAAGGAGGAATTCGGTAAATTATGACTAACCCTGTTAAGCTAAACACTAAATCCAAATTGCCTTCTACTTTCATGTTTCCAGAGTTTAGGATTGCGCACAAATATATCAGTAATGTTATTATGCCTAGAGCTAACAATGTAGATTATGTAACTAATCTCAACTATTATTTACTGTGGCATTTTACTATAGGCACTATGTTAATTTGCCTTTCTTAATGATTAATCTCATCACCACCACTCTTGCTAACAATAAGAAAAAACCTAGAAATGACTCAACTGCCCTTTTTTTGTAACATTTCCTTAACTAACTTTTGATAAAGCAAATTAATAATAAAGGGACCAAGAAATTGCACTAACCTACTAAGAAAATGCATTAACATAAACACCAAAATAGTTTTTCAAAAATTTGATCTTTAAGTCTCTCACTTTAGCTTCAATTTTGGGTTTTTAAAAGCCTTGGATTTTTGCCAAAACTCCTTCCGCAAGTCATAATTTCTCTTTCTTTCCACTAAGCAAAATCTTTGCACTCCAAATGAAACAAAACCACTTCATCCACCAAGTAAAATGCATAAATGAAATGACCAAATTTTCAAGTATAAAATTTAATGCTGCTAGAAAAAGATTCTCACCTGATCTACTCTTGATTAAAAGTCTCAGTTTAGTATGCTTACCCATAAGCTGAAAGCTTTAAGCTCTCGATCCACCATTTTGATTCATCAAAATTACCATTAAACCATCAAATTTTAATCTCTCATAATACTTAATCATCAATTAGGGTAAAAAGAAACTTACCTCAATTTAAGTCAATAAGAAGCCTCAATCTTTTAGCTTTAAATTACAAAAGCCTCAAGCTTTAAATCATATCACTTCTTTGCTTTCTTCACTTCTCTAGTCTATGATCTTTATCATATCTCAATTTTTGCATGAACTTATATAATTTTACATGAAAAATCTTACATTAGACCTTCCTCTCCTTTCTCGATTTTCTTAGCTTTCTTATGGTTTTCATTTTTTTCTTTTTAGTACTTAAAACTTTAAATTTCGGGATAGTAAATTGGACAAAGAGAGTTGGTAAAGAAGTTTTCCAAAAGTGGAGAAAATATCCATGGAAAAAGTTTGTATTTTCCTTACAAATACCTTACATATTGATATAAAGGCTTTTATATTACATATGTCCCATCTCACAACCATTCATATACATTCACTAGTATCTTATTAGTTTGACTACCATAGTTGATTATCATTTAATTCTACTAAATTTGCATTTTAGGTTCAATTATAATAATTTCCCTTTTATTTTTAACTTTTAAATTTATACAATTAAGTCTATACCCAAATTTCATTTTGGGATTTTAAACCCTTTATTGGTTTCATTATCATCTTATTTTTTACCCTCAAGTCTAGATAATACTTTCATGGCTCAAATTTCGCATAAGAGCCCCAAATGTGTTATTTATAGCCTGAAAAGGTATTATTCGTAACTCAAAACTTCTGGGCCATTACCTCTACTAGGGTTCCGCCAAACTTGCAAGTGCATTATAATATGATTTTTCTTCTCCTGAAATAAAGTAAAACTAAAGAGAATTAAAGTTTGACTATATTTGATGTACTATATCCAAATAAGGTCTTAACTAATTATCCCTATTATCCATTTTCCTTTAGCTTGGTGTGTCACAAGTATTAAGTCTCCCTAAATTTTGAGATCTCTTGCCCCCAAAGCTAAAAGTGATTTAAGCCCAAATAAACATGCTTTGTTTTTTTGATATGTTGTTTGTGACTTTAAACTCTAACTCTTAGCTAAAAGGATGGTTTCACCAATTAGTAAAGTCAATATCACACTAATGCCTACTCTCATTTGATTGACTATTCGATCAAAGGACATATGCCATCCTTGAATGTTAACTAGCGCTAGGTGTTTATCAAGGAATTCCAACTCCCATTCTGAGTCATTTATGACAAACTGTTAAGATAAAATTTTAGCAATCACTTTTCCCTTAATGGTCTTTTAATAATTATTACTTTATAGTACTAGATTAATGCTCTAACCTTTTGATTACCCAAACCATGGTTATATATGTCTTTTCTACTTTTGTGCACTTTACGTCACAAGTGATGCACTTTGAAACACCCCGAGTTTTGCCAAGAGAAAATGAATAATAATAATAATAATAATAATAAAAACTTATTAAATACAAATTAAAATAATTATGACACAAGAGAATTCAATTAAATAGGAATTTAAAAATATTAATAATATGAAAGAGTAAATGAATTAGTGAATTAATTATAAGTGTGAGTGATGTAAATGAAAGTTATATTCAATTGAAATTTTGATTTTGAAGTAAGGAAAAAAGTACTGGAAAGACAATTAAACCAAATATAATTAATTAAAATGATTATAGGAATAATTGAAAGATTAGAGAATTAAAGAAATGTAAGGATAAATTGAGGATTAAATGAAACCTTAGGGAAGTCATTAGATTTAATTAAAGGATGAAATAAATTTGAAGGATTTGTTATATTTACAAAGGACATTAATAGAATAAATTTAAATAGGTAAATTTAAAGAGTAGACTTTAAAGGATTGAGGGAGCCAAAAAGAAGATTATGTAAGGTAGTATCATAGTGGTTGAAGACACAAAAACTCAATAGAATCTTACTTTCTCTAGAGTCTTCGACCAAGAAAAAAAGGAATTTTCTCTCACCTTCTTCAACTTTTTGCTAAAAAGGGGAGATGAATTGCCAATATATTGTATAAGAGTGTTTTACCAGCAAATTATATGAAGAAAAAATGGAAGGGACTTCTGATCCTTTTTGCTCCAAACCTGAACTCTATACGATATCTTCTTTTTATTTGCTTTTTAATTTGAGCTAATTGAGTAAAGAGGCTGAAGTTTGGTGAATTTCATATGTAAGTTTCAAAACTAGAAAGGAGTGAATGAAAGGGGAGTATCAAAATTAAAGGGAGCAAGTATCGGAATTAAACTTATCAAGTAAAAGAGTTGAAATTTCAAAGCTTATTATTGTAAGTTCATGGCTAGATATTTACTCGAGTAAATGGTGATTCTTGTTAATTTTGATAAGATTAAAGCTTTAAAATAGGGGTTTTACTGCATGATGCCCAACTCTTGGAATTTAAGTTCTTCAAAAGAATTTGGGAGGAATTCTTTCCTGTCTTTAATTTTTACAATGAGGGATTTTTCTTCTTATACACTTGGATTTCTAGAGTCCTATGCATGATAAAAAAATTATAAAAGGTCAAATAAAAGTTAAAAATTTCAAAACTGGGAGATTTAAGCAAAAAATTTTAAGTTAGTGCCAAACTTGGTCTATATAAATTGTTAGAGTTATTATGAAATCTTAAATATCTTATACATTATTGATATACATATATGAAATTCAGATAATGTTAACATAAACATTTTTAAAGGATATTGATATAAATGTGGTAATAAGAACATAAGTTTATATAAAATATATAGAACTTAGATCGCAACGAATCAAGCTAGGTTTTGTAAGGAAAATAGATAATGGATTGACTTTTTTACAGCTATGTAAAGAGCTAAAATTATTTGTTGTATTTGGGGTTAATCTGCTTTGTAATTCCCAAAAGAGGCCTTGGCTATGGTTTTCAATAAAGGACCATAACCCAATGGCTACCATCATCCAAAAATTAAAAAAGAAATGTTGAAATAATTTTAATAAAATTTTAATCATTAGATTATGGCCCTTAATTGAGTACGTTTGCCTCACTCTAAAATGAGAGCGCAATTTCTATTAGCTACTTAGAAGTAGAAATTTGAGAGTGAAATTGGAAAATAAGATACTATTTTACTATTTAATAGTAAATTTAATTGAGGGAAATGCTCATATGCTAAAAATTTATAACAACCATAGAATTAGGTTGTTAAGTGCATAACCTAATTTAAAACTCATAATTACCAATAAATTTTAGTGTCAGGAGCTTAATGGATAAAATCAGAAAATGTCTATTTTAAAAGTCTCATTTGATTTGTTGTTGAGATATTACTCTTAAAAGATATTCATAGGCATATTACTCTATCTTTAGCCATGTTATAGATAGGTTTCTAATTTAAAAACCATTATTGTGATTTTTTTTATACAAACATCGAATTGAATCTTTGTTAGAAATTGTTCAATTAACTTTGCAATTACAACTAATTTAATACTCTTTTACTGTTTCCCATTTCATGAAAATTGCTAGTTTTATAAGCCTTAATTATATGTTAGGAAATGACTTAGTATTTATGATTCAATGAAGAAACGTCTTGAAAAGTAATATAAACGTGTTGAAAAGTAATATAAGTTGTAGAATTTCTAATATTACTATTATTGTAAATTCCTCTACAATTTTAAAACCTAATTAAAATGCAAAGTAGTTATTTTCATAGTTGCAAGTTATTGAATTAAAATTTTTACATTTCTTTATTATTTAATATATAACTATTAAAAACAAAGCTTCTTCTACTAGTTAATATTAGCAATAAGATAAAAATTAAGACTTTGTAGAGATGAGTTGTCAATTAATATAGGAATACTATTAATAAACCTAAGTTTTTGCTACATTTTAATTCCTAATGTTTTTTTTTTTTTGTATTTTTGGATTGCAAAAACTATATATTATAGTTGTTATGACTAGTAAGTTTGTGTAAATGCAATTATTATTAATAGCAACCAAATTCTACCCAAGTATAACCTTCATAGTACTAACGATAGTTTTTATAGTAGTAAGAAATGTTAGGAAATTTTATACTTATTATACATTTTAGGTTGTTAATCTAAGCTAGAAATTTAAAAAGATTTAAGGTATGGAATTTGGAATCACTGTTTTGCTATCATTTACATTAACAACCATGAATTTTTTTTTTCCAATAACAAGTGTTATTAGTTAACGGCTTAAGTCCTAAAATTAAGTTTTGGTTAATTGAAAACAAAAAACAATATATTCTATATTTAAATTGGAAGGAAAGCATTTCTATGTATAATAGTATAATATTGGCAAAACTAGTAGTAAAATTTCTTAGTTTCCCATTTTTGTAAATATTGATAATTATGGACATGTTTCTATTTTGTTTTACTATAGAGATGAATAAAGGTGGGTAATTAGCTGTTGTATTTGAGTTAATTTCATTGGGAATAAAAATACCGATGCTATTATTATTTCTTCTAATATATGTAAAATTTTATGGTTAATTTATAATGCTACAATATATGATGTCTTTATTAATTGCATGAATGATTATATTCCAGTAAAAATAAAGGAAAGTACATTGGAGGATTATCCTAGAAACTTAATTAAATTATTTAAGCTTTAAAAAGGAATTAAGAATGAATATGAATAACCAAAACATATCAAAATAAATTTTTACAGATTTCTAGTTTATTAATTGTTGAAATGTCTATTTCTTTTGTTGAGTAGAGATTAATGAGAAGAAATGCTTGATTTTAAAGAAATTTGTGGCCAACAATAAATAAATTTAACATACATGTAATGACAATAATGCTTGATCAATTGAAAATGGTTTTAAAGTATATTTTTACTTACATGAAGCTTATAAGCTGATAATTAAATGTGTGTATGTGCACATAATATGTCATATGTTATTAAAAAATCGATTTAATTGCATACATGTGCAATAGTTATAGTAGTTAAAAAAAGGTGGACCAAGTCCAATAAGTACTCTAATATGTGAAATATTGAATTTGAGAATATGAGAAGTAAAGTTCACAGCACGCCTACTTTTATCGAGATGTAAAACTTAGAAGTCAAATAATTTGGCATGTCAAATAGGGGTTTTACAGTAGCAAGTTGGTATATGGTTTATATGTTAATAGTTTAGCAAGGAACACTTGAAAGATAGTGTCAATACCCTATAATATCATAGATTCTATGATTATAATATCACGAATTATAGATTGACAAATCTATGCATGACATATTTACATATTCATAGATTTATAAAAAATAAAGTAGTATAAATTTATATTTTTGTAATGCCCTATAAATCATAGTTCTTATAATCATATGGAAAAATGGGCACCTATAAAGGTTGTTATACTATGAACCAATAAACAAATAGCATAAGATGACACTCGGAAGAAAGTGTTTACAGCATATCTTTGTTACCTAAGCTCTACAGACTATTATTGTCAAATTGTTGGGCAAATAAGCTAACATAGTGAAAGAAATAAATTAGGAATATATAACAAACAAAGTATATGGTTATTTCAACAAATGACTGTGATTCAATTGCAAATGTAGCTAGTATAACCATACATGTATAAGTGCAATTATTTGGTTATATATCACATAATGTTGTAATGTTTGAAGTTTATAATTTGCCTTTGTGCTTATGATTACTAGAAATCATTGTAATTTTATGATAATATATGGTTTAAATTAGTATCATAGTAGATGTGAATAATTTTTCCATTAGATTCCTTTTTTTTTATTTATTATTTACTATATAACTAGCTTAAATGACTGATGATTAGTAGTCCAACCTCAAGTATGCAGCACTAAGTTATTATGCTCAGTGCGTATGGTTTATCTTATGTGCAGGTCTAAGTACATAAGCAAGAGACAGGGAAGGTAGAGTGATGATGCTGCACCAGATAGTTGAGGCATAAGCTTTTGTTGTTCTTCCACTTTATTATATTGATTACATTCTATCAAAATTTTAAAAAGCTTCATATAATAACTCAATTTGTATAACAAGTTGTTTGGATTGTAAATGACCATTTAAAGTCTATTTTGTATAGCATAGAAATATTTATTCATAGAAGAAGCTTTCAATATGCTTATGCTTATATATTATGTTAAGTTAGACTAATATATTTATAACACAATATTATAAAGATATGGGGGGTGTAAATTAAGTATTGGAAATGCAGGTTTATATGAGTTGACTTTTAAAATGGCACAGACCTATAACTAATATGAAAATAAGATAAAGGTTTCAAAAATTTTGAGATGAAAATAGTTAATGATTAGTTAAAATTTATTTAAGTTTCTTTATATATATATTTGTATACATATATTATGTTGTGAAAAGGAAATTGTGAAGTATATAATAGGGTTACAAGTTATGTTGCAAGATATATAAGATTTATTTTGCAATAAATTTTAAATTGATAATTTCAGGTAGCAACTCCTACTTCAGCTGTCATGCTGTTAGATTAGGGTTGCCATAATAGATCCTTAATAAACATATATTTAAGATTATTTACATGTTAAGATTAGCATAAGCTACCTATCTAATGAAGTATAGCTAACATTCTTCTAAGTTATTACATACTTTTAGCCAAAATAGTATATGACATTTTCTACTCCTTTCTCATCTTTTTGGATTAGCAATGCCTTTATAACTTTATCTTTAATGACAAAAAAATGATCAATACATTTTCTTGTCTTGCTAGCTTAAGATTGGCGAAGAAAGTAAGTAAGCTTTCATCTTCTCAAAGGCTTGTAGGCATTACTAGGTCCACTCCACATGTTAGCTCTTTTTTAAAAGCTTAAACATCAGTTCATAAATAAACATGATTTTAGTTATGAACCTGGATATATATTTCAATTTCCTAAGAAAACCTTTGAATTCTATTTTTGTAGTTGGCACGGTTATTTCTAGTAAAGCTTTCTCGACAAAGCGAAAGCTATACAAGAAATTCATTAAACAACCATACATAAATAGGGTATAATACTTAAATCTTAAAACTCAGTGTACTCAAATCAAAGCATTAACATATTCAAATCTTACAATAAGACACCAAGTGCTCATCATGTATCCAATATATATTAATGAACATTTCTCATATATGTCAGGATTAATTTCACTTTGTTGGACTCACCATGTATCCAAGTAATTTTCCAATTACTACTCCAAAGATACACTTTCGTAGGTTTAGTCTGAGTTGGTACTTCTCACTTTTATTAGGAATTTTTCTAATGCGACTATGTGCCCTTCACAAGTTTCATATTTGATGATTATGTCATTTACAAGACATTCACTTCTTTGTGCACTATGTTGTGGAATGAAGTTGTTGCCATAATAGCATATTGCTCCTGCATTCTTAAGTCTGAATGACATTACTCTATAGCAATAGGTTATTCATTCTGTAATGAAAGCCATTTTAATCATGACTGATGAGTATATCATTATATGGCAATAAGAAATATCCTTAAGACATCCTTTATTTAAGTCCTTATAGTTAACGTATATCCTAACATGTCTATCTTCCTTAGGTACCGAGACTATATTTGCCAACCAGGTTGCGAAGTCTACAACTTCAAGAAGATTGGCTTTTATTTTCTTCTTAACTTCTTCCTTGTCTTTTTGGCCCATTCAAGTCTCATTATTCTTAGCTTTTGCCTTATTACTTTTGCATCAACATAAATAAAGATGAAATGCTGAGCAATATCTCTATTTATCCCATACATGTCATTACAGGTACACATGAATAACTTTTTATGCTTTTTAAAGACTTTTTTATTTAAAATCATTCTTTTAATGACAAATCTAAAGCAAGCATCACTTTTTTGGGTAACCATTCATCTTCTAGATTGTATATAATGGTTTTTGTAAAATTTAAGTTAAAGATGCTCTTAAGATATTTATCATAATGTATGGTTCCATCAAGTAAAATGTTAAATAAATAAACAAAA
>CANXYI011509704.1:0-14782 GCA_948208565.1 Hura crepitans
AAGAATTGGATCTTACTTTCATGTCTTTTGCAAGTTGCCTCGAGGTTTCAACTTTCGACTTCAGGAAAATCAACACTCTCTCACGACTCAACAAAGTACTTTTATATTTTTCACGGTAAAAATCGTACACTGCCACGCAAACCCTTAACCTTATCAGCTGCATGCTACTCTGATCACACCTCCATCTGCCAAAACCTCCATTTATTTCCTCTCTTTATTGGATTTCTACCCAACTACATTCACACTTCCATATTTCTATCAGCCTTTACCTCTACGCCTATATATGTATTTATTAATCTTATTTAAATGATATTCGATCATATTATTTTTACTTTTAGATAATTTAGATCCATGATTAATTAAATCTATTATATACTATCAATAAAAATATTTAGATATGAATAAAAATATTAATTTTTTAATTTAATACTTTTTATTTATTGATTTACTATAGAATTAGCACTTATTAAATTATGTTTATATTTGAAATTGTGTAAAAAAAAATTGTAACTTTTTTCAAGTTTTAATTGTGCATTCGCGTTTCTCGCTCTTTCAACCGCTAATCTAACCTTTATTAAGAGTTCTTTGAGGACATTTTCTCATATAATTATATATGTACGGATCTATCTCTATAAAATAATTCAAGATTATAATTCTTTTTTCAACAGTAAAAGGAAAAGATAAAATTAAAATTCCAATCTTCTATTATATTAGGATTAGATTTACAGTTGAAATATCTCTAAGAGACCATGATTGTGACTTATTTAAGTTAAAATTACCTTTGAATTTATGAACTTAATTACGGTTCATATTATATAGACTTCTAGCATCTATTTTCGCATTAATTAGTGCGTTTCAAATGAATATAAGAAGAAAATACTTAAAAAAAATTTCTTAAACGATTAGTTTTGCAAGACTTGGTAGACATAAAAAAAATTCTTAAACGGTTAGTTTTGCAAGACATGGTAGACACTTGAATGTCTCTAGCAGTACAAAAGCAACAAAATATATATCTCAGGCCATTGTCAAATTTAGTCATAGTACAATTCCATATTTACGCAGCCTGCACATAGCAGCAGACAAGAGCACCCCACTCTCAAAAATATTAAACAAAAGGTTAAAAAGAGTTTAATATCATAATTTTACATGTTTTACATTCTTTGAATTTCGAGTAACCGTGGAAGATTACAGTGTACGGTCTTATATCGAATCTCTTTAACTCCATATTACTGTTAGCCTTTTCCTTGGTTCTCGAAGGAACTATGATGGGATGAACTGTGTGTGTGTGCGTATATATAAATATTATTTAGTTTTAGAAAACAATTCGTGACAAAAAGTCAAGAGAGGCCCCACGTGACCATCACGCGTGGGCGGCAGGTACAGCCTGGCTAATTACCTGGTATATAGATTTTGCTCCAGCCATTTAATTTGTATCATTTAAGACGTATGAATTCTGATGTGTGTAGTGATTGAGATTGGCGGAAATGAAATAACCATAAAAAATCTTGCAGAGAAGAATGTTATAGAAAATACGAGATTGGAAAGAAAAATCATTTTTTTTCCTTTTCACCACCTAAGAGAAAATATGTAGAATATAAGACGGGATAAGGAAAACGTACTTTGAATTAGGGAGAGATATTCTGGCAAAGTGGCAAGGAAGGTCTCCTTAGCATGATGCAATCAATTATACATACATGTTTGATATACATCTAGCATGTCCCACTATGAAAAAAAGAATGTACTGGTACAATGATATGTCCAATTCTTTCTTTCATCTATTGTCTTTTGCCTCCATGATCTGTGAATTTTGTTTATACTACAAGTTTATAATCATGTTATGAGGTTGTAGATCAGGTCTATTGAAAGTAAGACTGTAAGTAAACCATTATTTAAGTCGTATTATTTAACTAATTATTGCAGAAAAGAAAGGGAAACAAAAAGGGGCGGTCTTGTATATATAATAACTTAAGGAGAATGTCTTGTTTTTTTTTTTAACTGTATTATTGGGGAAAAATGTGTATCTATGGCCATAATTAATTTTACTCAATAAATATTGTGCTCTAAAATGCTAATATACATATGCAAGGTGAGGACCAACCATGCCAGAAGCTCCTAACCAAACAACTGCAGGCATTGAAGAAGCATAAGAATTACGAGACAGGACCCCTCCATTTCATTGTCCATGATTTAACAGAGTGACTGACAAATTTACTATAGCGGGATGATGATATATGGTGTACTCTGAATTTGACTCTTAATCTTCGATATTCCTCTTACTTCATAGCAAGAAATTGTTGTATTTGAAAAAGAAAAGCCAATCCTTTAGCTGTCATAAGAGATGGATGGTGATAGTTTTCAAAAAATTAAGGGAAAAATTGACAGCCTTCTTTTTTTAGCAAAAATAGGGTTACTTTAATTGCAACGAAAGTAAACCCTAACTAAATGATCTAAAAAAACTAGGCCTAAAGATGTATAGCAATCTATTGGTAGCAAAATGACAAAGAAAAGTAAATTAAATTAAAGGATCTGTGCCTCTGCTGTCACTGACAACTACGTATCCCTGTACATGTACATAGTAGAGAGAAAGATAAAGATAGCAACAAAGGTCTGAGAGGTCAAATCGTTTCAAATATAAAAGCTTCAATACTTTTTGTGTGATTTTGTTATAATTGCTACAATAATTTGGGCATCCAAGTGAGAGTGGTGCTCGATTATTTCTGCAACTCTTTTCCTTGCAATGTTCACGTTCACCCCACAAATTTATATGATTCATAGCACATCTTTGTAGTAACATATAGTATTAAAAATAAATAAATAATAAAAAGCTTGTGCCTGTTTCTCACTTTTTTGTTTAATATGAACTAGGGCTGCAAATTTAATTAAGTATGTTGAAGTTAATGGGAATCGTTTTCAAAATGATATATAGTGAGTTTAAATTTTCACTAACACAGGCTAAAGAAATAATTTAAGTTTTAATTCTTTTTAGAAAGATCGTATTTATACAATTTAAGAGTTTAAAAAAATTGAAAAAAATTATAAAAAATAAAGGCTTTTAAATTGAGAGCAAGTATGATTTTTTTTAAAAAATCGAAGCTCCGCTCCAAAGAAACTAGTTGAAATTTCGACAAGTAGATCCAAAGACACAATTATAATGTTTTGTACTTGCGATGTTGTGTAGGTTATTATTATTAATTAATTAGTTGGGGATTTTAAACTCAAGGATAATATACAAGGGTTTAATAGAGGAGGTAGCAACAGTCACCAATGAAATCGAGGCGATTTGTGGGCTAGCACGACCGCAGGAACAACGGTGAAAAGACAGATCAAATGAAACCATTTAGCAACGCGAAAATGGCCAAGTGGGTTTGAAATGATAAAGGGCTGACAAAAGCTATAAGTCAAAATACCGAACTTAGTAGAGGATAGGTGCCCGTTATTTAGGGCTATATATATATATATATATATATTAATCAATAGAACATTGGATTAACTACATAGAAAATCTCAACCTATCGCCATCTTTCCAATTTCAACCCTACACTAATTTTTAAGTGACTGGAATAAGATATTGATCATTTTTTAATCAAGGAAATCAAATAGAAATTAGTAAAGTGTAATTATTAAGGGTTATAATATGTAAGAAAGGATGTTTTTTTTTTTTTTTTTTGTGGAAAATGAAGTATGATTTCAATTGAAGAAACAGTAAAATATAGCAGATTTTGGAGGTAGTTATTATCCCTAGCTAGGAAATAATAAGGGGGTAGTTTATGTGGTAATGATGTTATAAATTAAGGAATTGTAGAGTACCAAGAAAATATAAAAGAGCTTAACACCACACTCTTAACTATGAAAACAACAGGTGAATGAGGCAAAGACCATGCACATGTCCCTTTCTTCACTCTCTCCTCCTCTCCCCCACCTCTGCCGCCTCTGCTCTCTCTCTCCATAGCATCCATTGGGAATGCCAACCATTCGTTTGCTTTATTTCTCCTTAACCTCACCCGTTTATGAGTTACTCTCATCTCTGTTTTCTTTTTATGATTTACCAGCGATTTTTTCAAACTGTTAAATATTTTATATTTTAAAACCTTCTTGCCACTTCTACTACTACTAAATAAAAAGAGCTTTTGCCTTTCACTCCCCCTTCTCTCTATCTCTCTTCTTTCTTCCCTTATATTCTATAGCAACAACTCATCAACAATCAAATTATAAGAGGATCAGATCCAAGAAGAAGATTATCCGTCCATCAAGTATCAACAGCCAAAAAGAAAAAAAGAATCCACTGATCAGTCACTCAATCAATCAAATCAAAAATCCAAAAAAGATGTCCTCCTCGTCAGCTGCCTTTTCACCGGACCACCTCTCTCCCTCCGACCAGCTCTGTTACGTCCAATGCAACTTTTGTGACACTGTCCTCGCCGTAATACATCATTTTCTTTCTCTCTTTTCTTTTGTTTTTTGTCCTCTCTTATCTTTTCCCTAATCTATACTTGTACCTTGCCTCTCTTAATTTTCTTCAATGCCACTCATTAGGGTTTCAATTTTGTACTTAATTATGTAGGTGAGTGTCCCTTGCTCTAGCTTGTTCAAGACTGTCACGGTTCGATGTGGCCACTGCACCAATCTCTTGACTGTGAACATGCGTAACCTCCTCCTTCCTGCGGCTAACCAGTTCCACCTTGGTCATGGTTTCTACAATCCTCAGAATGTTCTGGTATTTCAATAATTTAGGGCTTCCATTTTTTTTTTTTGGATCTATTACATATATGTACACATTATAAATTTAGGGTTTCCATTTCAAGTAGAAGGAGAGAAAAAAATCCTCAAAAATTTATGAAACTGATTATATATTTATATATATCATGTATAGGAGGATATTCGAAGCGCAACACCGCCAAATATGCTTACCAATCAGCCCCCAAATGAGCTGGTTATGCCAATTCGAGGAGTTGAGGAGCTGCCTAAGCCACCCGTTGTTAACAGACGTGAGATTCTTCAGAAAGAAAGAATAAAAAATTACTCACTCTAATTTTTTTTAAAATTGCAGTAGCCTTCTTTTTTTTTTTTTTTCTCTTTTATTAAATTTATATTTGATTGAGAAGCCAACATTTTTGTTAGGTCAATGATGGACATATATGTCTATCTTTGATTTCTTGGAGACATGAAAGTTAGTCAACTCCCTAGTTAGATCACTCAAGCCTCGGTAACACACGGTAGCCCTCTTGAGTCTATGTCACGTAGACTGTTTTATAAGCAACAGTGCCTGAGATATACTTGTTCTTGTCAAAGTATTATGAATCTTTTGGAGAGTTATGTAGCTTGTGCCTACCTTTCTTCTTCTTCTAATCTTCTTGCTATTCCATACTTATATTGTACTACCAGAAAAGCCTACTTCAGATCTTCCCTTTTAGCTCTTTAGTTTTATAACTTTCTAGACGTAGCAAACTTATACATTACTTTCTTTTAATAAGTTACAACTTTGCAAAGATGAAGGTCCAAAGGACCCTTCAATCCTTTTCTGGAGTTGGAATTTCATGTTGCGTTGCAGTAAAATGTGAATTGTGAAATGTTGAATATTTCGTCTGTTTGTGTAAGAGAAAGTGTGTCTACATCTGTTTTCCCCCTGGAAATATGGATGGAGAATCCATGAATTGATAGATATGATGGATAGACTACTAGAGATGATAATGAGGTAATGATGAAGAGAGACAAGGGGAGATAAAGATAATGAATTTAGTCACAATTCTTTTATAAATTCAGTGAAATGTTTTTTTTAATATTTCTGTTGTTTGTTTGCGTCTGTTGTCCGTTTGATCCATGTCCAGCTCCGGAGAAGAGACAGAGAGTCCCATCTGCCTACAACCGCTTTATTAAGTAAGTAATTTTATTTTATTTTATTTATTTATTTTTGTATATTGAAAATAAAACTGTAATTAATTCACATTAATTAATAAATCAAGATTCAAGCTAGATCTTAACCAAGAGTTAGAAATTTGCGTCTCTGTTATGTGAAGTTAAAGCTTGAACATGACTATATCTACCGATCTGCAGGGATGAAATCCAACGCATCAAAGCTGGAAATCCCGAAATAAGCCACAGAGAAGCCTTTAGTGCAGCAGCCAAGAATGTGAGATAGAAGAAAATTCTGCCTCTTGCTATCTCTAGGGTTTATGCATACCTCAAGTTAGCTATAATTATATTATCACAAGCATTTTGATTCTAAGTTTTTATATATATATGTTTTTCTTTTTGTTCATTTGAGCTTCTGGATTACAATGGGGCTCATTTGTTTCTTTCTTTTCAGTGGGCCCACTACCCCCACATTCACTTCGGCCTTATGCCTGATCAACCCGTGAAGAAACCAAACGTGCGCCAACAGGTACTGTTTGGAACCCTAAAGATCTAGTCGTTTTGCACATCTTCATCCAAAATTAGTGGAGAAAGAAAATATAAACATAGCAACTACTTTTCATCCAAGTAACATAGTGGGTCACTCGGTTGTGTGCAGGAAGGAGAGGATGTGCTCATGAAAGATGGGTTCTTTGCTCCTGCCAACGTGGGTGTTTCTCCCTACTAAGACGTGCGAATGCTGAAGTTACTTTGTCTCTTCCTCTTTCTTTTTCTTTCTTCAGTTGGTGTTAGTGCATGTGCTTTAAGCTTTTTCTTTGTAGAAGACAGTTCAGACCATTGGTTGGTTTCCGTTAGTATTTGGTGTTAGAGAGGTTTTTCTGGTCTACCTCCCGGTCTCTCTAAAACCATAATTAAAAATGAGAACATATTAGCATAATATATTACTACTACTATGCATGAATCCTTAATGTTTTTGCAATTGGTCAACATTACAGACTTATTCTCACGCTTAGATGGAATATTGTCTGCTACAAGCAGTAAGATAAGCTCGTGATTAAAAATAAAAGGTAAATTAATCCAGACAGCACATGAAATAATATCAAATGAGTTTAAACAGAATTATTATACCACAGCTTTCCAATCCAGGAACTGAGAGATTAAATTCATGTACCGTCCAGAGTGAAGTAATGAAACTTCATAAATGGTTTTCATCACAAGTTTTAATATTTTTTCAAAGTCTCATCGAACACAAGGCCAGGAATATTTGCCCGCATATACTCCCATTTCTTTGACAATATACCGGTTCTCACAGCATATCGTAATGGCAAACGCATCAGTATATTCTCTAAGAGATTACATCATGGTAGCTCACTGATTCTATCAAAATCTAGATGATCAACACATCCCTTTCCCATTCTAGTTCTCCTAATCCCAGGTTCCCTGCAAAATCGAGGCAGTTCGGCAGCCTGTTAAGTATCATTCAGACAAAAATTATTACACTTGGGATGACAGAATTGAAGATAAAATACATCCGATAGTGTTAGAACCAAGCCCCAGAAGCAACAGCTATCCTCTTTTACTTATTTATTTATTTGCGCAATCTGTATGAAAAAAGCGTAATATTTAGCAATTCATGGTAGAAGTTGTATCAAAAACTAGATACGCTATGCCAATCCAAAATTTCATAATAACAACATAAAATAAGGCAGAAGGAAGGATCCCGTGCAAAGATGATCAATTAAAGCCTCTATTTCAGGGATTTAGTAGGGTTGGAAATGGGAAAAGGGACTTGGATTTCTCGTTTTAAAGTTATCAATTAATATTATAAGTTTATTATTATTATATATATATATATATAAGAGCATATAACTCAATTATAAACATTGAAAAGGGTAATATTACAACTATTAAAACTTTGATTCTGTTATAAATTTATTTTCAAAATGTAACCTTGGGCTCCTCATCAACTACTTATGCTTTTGTAGCTTCAGATATCTTATGTCTAATAAATAGTTGTTATTATCCAAGTACTATAATATTATGTAATATATTATAAAATTTTACTTTACAATTAATGCATGCACGTAATCAACGATAAGTGCATTACTCAAAAAAAAAAAAAATATGTCTCAAAAATTAACATAATTATTATAGATTTAGTACATTTCGAAAATCGGAAATATTTTTACGACATGACATGACGCAAAATTAGGATTAACTGATGAGGCTAAGATTGTTAAAATAGAAACCCAAGCTTAATGTATTGTTGAGTTAATAGATTTAATTTGAGAGAAAGGAACGAAAGACATACATATACTTT
Source organism: Hura crepitans (assembly GCA_948208565.1). Lineage (NCBI taxonomy): Eukaryota > Viridiplantae > Streptophyta > Magnoliopsida > Malpighiales > Euphorbiaceae > Hura > Hura crepitans. Next base: position 8,171 of record CANXYI011509704.1, read on the forward strand.
ATGGTTATTGCGATTAGGAGTGGGATGAGCCACCAGATCAGACTTGTTAACATATATAATGCTTTAATTTAGTCCTAATGTTCCATTTTCTTTAAACTCGGTATTATTTCAATTGCAGTCGCAATAATTGGTTGGGCTTGGGCAGAGTCCACCACCAGCCTGAACATGGTGAACTCAGTTGGGCTTGGGTTGTGGACTTTTAAACTGTTAGGTTGATAACAGTTTACTCCTTCGAGCACAGAACTAATAGGCTTAACAGCTTATGGAAACAGATGCTCTCTCTCATCCTTACTTTCCTCTTATCTGAGAACAATATCACACCTGGAACAACGTAAACATTTCTTTATGTGAATCCCAACCAGATTAACACTCTGTTAGCATAGTGTGGCATCAATTAAGGTTCAAGAAGGGGCACTTTATAGAATACCAGATTTACATCCACCTCCACATTCAATAAACACAAATCCATTGGAGAAGATTATCCAAGCTCCAACTTTTGAAGCAGCACTTTAGGAAAAGCTGCTAATACTCTCTAAATTCTGCATGGTAGATAATTCCTTTCAACATACATGGAGGCATCAATTTGTTCTTTTTTAACTTCAAAAGAACAGCATATTAACTTGGACTCGAAGTTGATTGCAGTAACAATTACTTCAGGCAAAGGAACATCTATCTGTTTTTCTTTTTTCCTTTCAATCCATCAATAATTAAAAAAAAAAAAAAGCAACCAATCAAGTCAGAATATAAATGAGCAAGATCCTGTGGCTATGCTCGCAAAAGAATGGAAGATAGATCAAATTTTGATTAACATGGAAAGAAAATGTCAACGAAGCCATTGATTTACTATATGTTACAAGACTATAAACACAACTTTTCAATCCAGATTGGATTGTTCTGTACCTAGACAATCTAATGTGGATACAAATTTTTCAACTCAAAAGACAATAAAAAAAGAAGGTCAATACACAGTTTGGTATTGTATTTTGTGTCAGAATGGAGCTTATATAGCTAAAAGAGAAAAATGAAAACTTCAGACATTTATAATTACCCATCACACAGGGTAGCCACGACCTGCAAAGTCGACTTCCTTCCAGTGCTCTTCTCATCATACTTAAATGATGCATCCTTTAAAATACTAGACGGAATCCTTTAGATTCCGGTATAAGTGTCATTTATCCACAACCCCAACCCCTCAGGGATTGTAGCACAGAGATTCAAGTGAAAAGCCGGATATAATATAATTTGCTCAAGCTGCACAGCTCCTAAACGCCTATGTAAGGTAACAAGAACTACTAGTCTGTACAATTCAAACCGCATAAATAGACCTGAGCTTGAATAACTGTTCTCCCAATCTTAAATCCTGGAATTGCAGTGAACCCAACTTTCATCCGAGTTTTAACCGGAAAGCTGCATTTTCTCCTGATATCTTCCATGTATACCATTGAAAACTCAACCCCTCTCTCAATCTGAAAAATCTCAACAGCTGGATCAAAGGAAAATGCTAGCTTATGGAGCGTCCATATTGAACTAGCCATGTTCACAAATGACTCGTAGAACATGCTTAATGACCTCCACGAACTCAGAACAACTTCATTTCTATCCAAATTGGCGAAAATTGATGACTCCATTGATGGGTGAACCAGTTCTTGATACTTCTTCTCACAAAATTTCGAAAATTCACAGTGAGGATTCCTACTTATCAACTCCACAGGACTGCTGGACACATGCTCAAGCAATTGCTTCAATGAACTATTGGTCTTAATACAATCAGAGGCATGCCCGTTACTAAGGATATCAGCATCACTGACCTCCAAACCATAGTCTTTTACATCAAAACCGCGAAACATGCCCAAACAAACATATGAGAGAAAAGCATAACGATTATGTCCCTTTTTAGCATATTCAATATCAGCATATACTGAATTGGCTGCCAAATTCAAATCCCACCCAGCTTTCCTCATCAAATCAATCAAAATCTTAGTGAATTGATGAGTTGCTCTACAAGCATCATTCAACACAGTATCAAAAACCCTAACAGACAACGAAACATCACAAGAAGAATGCAAATTCAAATTAACAGATAACCTGTTTGACAACTTGAAATTCGACCTTTGTATGTCACCCAATTTCCTTCTTAAAGCCGAAACTTCACTATCCTTTTGATCAATCTCTTCTTGTAAACGGTCCGAAACTGTCCCCAAAATTCTCAGCTTGCTCTGATTCTCCTGTACTTGAGCTTCCAAGCACGACCCGATATTCAAATCAGCTCCAAAATCAGGATTCCTGGTAAAATTCCCATAGAATTGCTTGAAATCAGAAAGTCTCCGAAGATGCGAAACCAGAGCCTCATCGGCCGCCTTTATGCTCTCCGCATTGAAAGGCACATGGGCAGTCTGCAGCTGCAGATACGAAGCTTCGAAAGAAGAAACTGTAGCAAATAGTGAAGAAATCAAAGTCTGAGCCAACTGAGCGTTCAAAGGCCTGATCTGGTTCAGCTCAGAAGACATAATTACCGTTGATGGCAGTGATATTTCTTGTGGGTTCCCTGATGGAGACGGTGAGCTCACTGACTTTTGATTGAGGGGTTGGTCGGGCTTAAGAATAATAACTTTCTGGTCAGTAATGAAATCCTCGGCGGAGTCTAGGAGGGAGAAACCGTCGTCGGCGGCGGTCTCGTCGGCAAAGAATTCGAAAGTTTTGGTCTTGAAAGCGAGAGCAAACTTCTGGAACATTTCGGAGATGGGTGGAGCTTTGGATGCAGTTGAAGCGGTATCCATCATCCCCGTCATGAGAAACTGGGGAGATTTGTTGTACTTTCTTGATTTTGGTACGTCAAGAATGGAATTGAATTCCGATTTTTTTTTTCTCTTGAATTGTAAGTGTAAAGATAGATTGAGAGGAAAAGGGAAACGAGAGAGAGAGCGAAATTCTTGAAGTGTACTCTGCTACTTTTTTCTTTCTTTCTGTTTCTGCGATGTGCTTTGGATGTCTTTCAAGGAAGGTATGCGTTTGTGTGGGTTTGGCTCTGCTGCTGCGATATATTTTTTTTTTCCTTTTTCCTAATAATTTTTCATTATTGTTTTTATTCTTTTCTCTTTTTAATTCCTCGGTCCGCTGACTGTTGACAAAATGCTTAACGGTAATTGGAAACGGCTAGTGTGCTGAGCATTTTGCAAGTTTATGTCTCACAGACCAATAATTGCTCACGTAATATCTTTGCACATTAAAAAAAAAGGGAAAAAGGATCAAGCAATTAAATAAAATGAAAAATTTCCGTCAAAGTTACGACACCGATGTAATTTACAAACATAATGACACTGCTACCCTATGCCACTTCATTCCTTGTAATAATTATTCTTTTTGTAATTATAATTAAAACTCACGTATCTTGAGTGAATTTATTTTTCGATTTTTAATTATTTTTTAATTGAATTTGTAGGTGAAAGTCGCGAAGGAGCATTTATAAATTGTTAAATTTTTAATGTCATATGAAAACAAAAAGATCTGCTTAGTATTCTATTACCTTTCAAGCTTTTTTTTTTTTTATTAAGCAATCAAATTTTATATTTATAAATTTATCTGTTATTTTTAACATAGCTATGTCTATCAATAAATAATCATGGCATACCCTAGTGCAGTATGCCATGATTATTTGAAAAGAAGAGCACGGGATTGAAAATAAAAAAAAATAATAATAAAAGGATATATCAGTAAAAAAAGCAAAAAGCAGACGAGTAGAAGAGCAGACAATCGGACGAGTAGACGAGAGTCTGTGGAGATCCTACTCGATCGGCATAATGCACCAACTACATTACAGTATCTTGATCTAGTCCATCTCTCCAACATTCCTCACCCTATGACACCAGAGAAAGACCACAAGAGAGGGACAGCAACTCGTTCCATTATGCCAAATCAACGTATAACATCTTACCCTCTCATGGGGTACCATTCAGAGACTAACTTAAATATTGGAGAGTTCATGTATCAAAACTTTTCTGTATGGACTTTTTCATCGAGTTTCTCTTGTTTTCTAGGAAATCGAAGGTTAAGGCCAAATCTAAGAGATCTACATCTCTATAGCAGCACCACCTTATCAAAGTATCTGGTCAAATTAAATTCCAAAAGAAAATATGATACTTAACTACTGTTTTTCTTTTTTTATTATATTGAGATAAATTATTAGTAGGAATCTAGACGTTGTAAAGTACTGGAATAAGCAAAATAATTGGTGCCATTTAATTTCCTAGTCACCCTTTAATTAATCTTATAATTAATTAATTTAAATAGTAGCTTTACTAGTTTCAGAATTCAATAGCCTACTTTTTTTCGTATATATTTAACGTACTATTATATCATTGGTAGGTAGCTCAATTAAGCACTAATTACGCAAGCTGCCTGGAAAATAAAATTACTATTTAATTTGCTAAATTTTTTTACGAATTGGCTTTTTAAAAAAAAAAAAATCACTAAAAAGTTAAAGTTCCCACTTAACAAATAAAGAAATGACAATTTCAAATCACCAAAAGGATTTTGTCATCTGTTTATTGGTATCATTAATAAACTGCCTGTTGGGCGTCGAAAAAGACAAAGAGTGATAATTTAGTAATCAAGATCATTATTCCTATGATACTCACTAATTAAATTTTAACACAGTATGATCCCTGGCATGAGTGTCTTTGCTGCCATGTTAATTGTATTCTTTTCTGATGGGTCCAATCATTATGGTACTGTTTTATTGAGCTAAAAAAAAAACACCAACCATCCTTCAAAGTAGCTTTTCTTTCTTTTTTTTTTTTTTCTGTCCGAACTTTGTTAATTTAATTTAAGAAATTAATTATGGCGTTAACTTTATGCACCTTTTAATTATGTGACATGCTTTTAGCCGACATATTTTAGTGGTGACAAAACCTTTACAAGTTGATATACGGGGGCTCTATACCATCCTTGTAGAAATTCTCGTAAATGATTGTATTGTGCATCCGACATCACAATAAATTATAGAAGATTAAATAATAACATTAAAAATCAATCCTTAAATAATAAACTCATCAACAACACAGTACATGTAGATTAAATAAATAATATTTATTGGAATATCAAATTTCTAATTCTAATAAAGAATGAATTTTTTTAAGTTAGTTTAAAAAAAAAGAAATTTAAAATAAATTCATCCAATCAGTAGCAGATACTGAACCAGATTTGTAATATATATATACAAAATAAAATTTGGTGAATTGATTGGCATGGTGCGTGCATTTGCTTGACATGATTGCAAAATCAAATTGAAATTTGAATGAAATGAGGTTGAGGTGGGAGTAGGTTTGGCTCATGATAAGTACCTAACCAAGAAAGGCCATTTAGAAGTGGGCTACATTCATTGAGATCGAAAGTTGACCCAGCGACACAGACCTCAATTTAGGTATTATATATATATATTGGAGTGCCATGTTTCTTGGGGTAGGTTAGGCCATTGTTTCCTTCTATCAATTCAATATGAGAAACACATACCTATTTGGTAACTAACCCAAGAATTCTACTAAATTAGCGAACTAATCCTGCAATAAACATGACAAATTTTACATCCAGAGGTTTAAAAGAATCATAAAATCATGGTTGGTTTTGTTTTTATTATACAGTGATGGACAGATCTTTTGTTTGAAATTCATTAATCACCTAACACTATATAAAGCTGCAGTATAACATATCTGGCAATAATTTTTCTTTTTTTTTTTTAAGAAGAAAAGGCTCCTCAAGCCTCAAGGCATAGGTGACGTGTCTTTCTATTAATTAATCTAAACAATAATGGTGCCTAAATTGTTATCTTATCTTCAAGTATCATCAGATTCTCATATTGTTTGTAAACTTTAAATAAAGAGATTAGATAACCTTATGCCCGAGAAAAAGCTAATGCTTAAACAAACACGTGAATGATAATTTTGCCAGCTTTGAATATATATATATATGTAGGTCTATTTAATTATTTATCTCTCTATTATCTTTTCTAGTACATGGTGTATTGAATTTCACAACAAAAATATGAACATTACATTTTAAACAATGAATCGGATAATTGACTTCAAAATGAAAGTTATCTTCTTTATTTACATATATATATCTATATGTTTTTCTTTAAGGGAGGGATGGGTGGAGGATAAATTATTTTCAAAAATATTCATTTGGGATAAAACAATGAATCATTTTAAAAAAAAAAATAAACATCTTTCACTATTAAATTAGACATAGAGATTAGCTTCAGAATTAAACAGTAAAAAGTAAAAACAATGAAAAGTAAAATAAAAGGAATTTTTTTCGCAAGGGGTAAAACTAATAAAAAAAAAAAAAGTGAACGCCTCATGGCCCCGGAAGGCTGGGCCTCAAAGCAAGGTAAGATCGACACTTAACGGGCTCAACGAAGAAGAACATTAATGGGCCAAACCAGATGGAAGATCTTATTGGAGTCCAACAGAGAATCCATTTCAAATCCCTCTGTTTTATGGTTTGTCATGGTATGATATAGTATGGTATGGTTTCATTTGTTTTTTATGGTGTCTTATGGTAATTTCATAATTTGAAAACCATGAATTTTTTATAGAATTTTAATCCGCCAATGGT
>CANXYI011509770.1:0-13377 GCA_948208565.1 Hura crepitans
TAATTTTTAAATTTATAGTTAATGGACTTGAAGTTGGTTTTATTATATGGTTAACTGATGATTAATAATTCACCGTTTTTATTTGTAATTTACTATATATTAAGTCTTTAAATGTAATCTTACCCCTTATTTTTATACAATGTTATCTATCACATATTTTTAAATCTTTTATAAATAATTATATTTTTTAAAAAATACAAAATTCGGTCCAATTTGATCAACTTTGATTCAATTGGTCTAATTGTGAACCACCTAGTTTTTTTGTTTTTTATCCGGTCCGATTTTAAAAAAATGGCTTAAACTTAAGGGTTGATTCAAGTTTTATATTATATTGAATTTGACCCAGCTATTCTTATTTTAGCCTTTAATCGTAGATTACAAATTGTATTTTTTAGAAAAATTAAAAGAATTTTTTTATAAAAATATGGTAATCGCATGTATTTTGATTATTGTAAATACTAATAAAATATATAAACATAAAATTAAGTTAATTTTTTTTCATCTAGATATAAGGATATTTGAAATAATTTTTAACTTTTTATGTATAAAATAGTTAAACTAATCAATAGGTTATTATAAAAGCTAAACTTTATATTTTAAATAAATTATTTCTAAACCTTTTTTATAAATTATAATTGATTGTTTGTAAACTATTATATAAGTCATCATATTATAGTTAAGTCGAATTTCAAAATTTTATCAAACCTAAATTGATAGTTCATGAACTGGAACTAGCAGTTATTGAACCATGACCATGCTTACCCTAAACTTTTTATAATGGATAGATTTTAGCACAAAAGTCTAATTTTGCTCTCGAACTATTTTCTTTCAAATTTGCTACTTCGTCGATCAAAAATGTCAAAATTTGCCCTACAAATAATGGATTGATGTCAACAGACAAAAATTTTAATAAAACCATCAAAATTTGCCATGTTATGAAACTTTCATATGTCATTAAAAAAATATAAAAATAATAAAATTTATTTTATTACCCATATCAAGTTTGGATTTAGGTCTATGGATATAAGATATCTGTACTCATTTATAAAATTAAATATTAAATTAATTTAAAAATTTTATATACCTATATTATATATAAATTTTAATTTTTATTATATTTTGTCGGAATGTAGAATTTATTTATAAATTACATGATATATTAAATTAATTATTAATTTTAAATATATTCAATCAAATATACTAATAATTTAATTAATTTTGATGATTAATTGACCAATTATAAAGATCTGAGTATTATTCGGATAATAATAAATAGGTTCACCATGAGTATGAATACTGTAGAAATAATTTTAATCAGTTTAGGTATTTATGAAATTAATCTATCGATCTCAAGTAAGATGTTTTTCATGATCAAGCCATTGATTTGAGCTTAGCTGTGATGAGTAGGGATAGCAACATGTAGGATACCTACGAAAAATATCCCACTTAAACTCAGTCAATTAAATTTTTAAATACTGTAGTTTTATTGTATTTTACTGGGGATAAAAGTGGTTAGGGTGTGGAGTCGCCACCTGGCTCTATACCAGAACCACTGATCTTTTGCTCAGAAAGGGTTTGGAATTAGATCTTATTAATGCCCTAATAATATACCTTACTTTATATTCCAACGTTTATCAATCCTTTATCATGCAAGCAAGCATTTATATTAAAGCATTTATGTCACTTTTTACTTAGAAAAAATAAATTGCAGTATTGAAATATATAAAAAGAAGAAGTATGTATTAACATCTAGAAATCGAGTCATTTATTAGTGGTTGTTTGACCTGACAATTACTCGTAATTCCATAGGAATTGGCAGTAATTGCCCAACTCCCATTTCTGAGAGATTGGCCTTTATTAAAATACATTTTTATATGTGACTTTTATTAAAAAAAACTTAATTTATTAAGAAAACGCCAATTAATTACATAGAAAACCATTAATGTGAGGTTAGGCTTTTGATTGTGTAAAACTGGTTATTAAGCTACCTATTACAACCCAACATAAGCAAGAGAATTAAAGGATACAAAACGAAATGAAATAGTTCATGGCACATAATAGGTCTCGTCTTCACATCGTCAAGTTTGTGTGGACTCAAATATGGCTTTAATAAGTGTCCGTGTGGACTATTGCATGTAAAGACGACTATATCCATCTCAACCTTTTTGTTCTACTAGAATGGTCACTTGCACACAACTCAAAGAATAGGTTAGAAATGACATATAATGGTCCGTGAGAGAAAGAACAACTTGAAACAATCTATTTGGCATAAATGTGGTGAATCATGATGCATGTCTAAAGGAATTATCACTAGGAAAGCTATTGATTTATTGATCACAGAGGACATACACGTACATATACAAAGATTGAGGTTACAAACAACTATCCATATAGACTACGGTCCTCACGAGAGGGAGTCCGTGTGGACTGCAAAGCAGTATGGATATACAAAAGACATAATCATCCGTATGGACTATGTTCCTTGTGAAAGGGAGTTCGTGTGGACTACAAAATAGAATAAGCATGCATAAAACATATATATCCATGCAGATTATGATCCTTATGAAAGGGAGTTTATGCGGACCTCACATTAATTCTAGAATATCAATATGCATATTAAGGCATAAAATAATTATACAACATGATAACATCACACAAGCATGTCAATATGGTAAACATGGTATGTTAAAACATGGCATACAAAGCAAATAGAAAACTGTTATCGAACAATAGTTCGTACAGATGTCAGATTGCACATATATCAATATATTAAGTCTGTGCGGACCTTGTCATGATTTAAGGTAAGTTTATGGGATTAGGATGTCAACTACAAAATGATCACAATAGTTTAATAGGTCATTACACATAATCAAACAGTTCAAAATAACAACCTACTCCTATACTCAATGTGGGGATTACATAGAACCACCTCACATATGATTAATCATGGGAGATCATGGGTTCATTGAAACAATATGAATGAATGAAGATAGGTACAGTAGGAGGCCTCAGATTTTACCTTGTGAATGAGCTTCAAGCAATAATACAAAAGGTAGAGTTTTGAAAAGAATTATGATTTTGGTGTGAGCTAAAGTTCTAGTGGATTGATCCTGCTTTGGAGTCCTCTCTTAGACTCTTAGAGATTGTAGGAAGTAATTCCTAGGTAGTGATTGATCTTTGTAGATTGTGTGTGTTGACTAAGTGGATAAGAGGGGTAGTTATAGGGTTAGTGGACATCTTTCTCGTCTAAAAGAAGTAGAGTCCTGCTAAGATTAGGAGTTAGAGTCCAAATAGGAAGATCATTGTCGGCAGGTCCGTACGGACCTTGCTCACTAGGTCTGTGCGAACTTAAGCTTTGGGTTTACTCAGGCGGTTTATGGGCCTAGTTTTATGTTAGTTTGTGTAGACCTTATGACATTAAGTCCATACGGACTTATACCATGATGGTTCGTATGAACCATGATTTTTATGTTTTTTGCTTTATTGCTTAAGCCTGTCTTTGATTATCATTATACGCCCCTAAAAAGTGAATGGGTCTATACCACAAATGCTTCGCCCTCGTACCTCTATTAGAATCAATGTCGGGCTTGGGCTGCTATCAACACAAATTCCCATTTTTTTTGTAATTCGGGTTGCACTGTGAGCTTTTTAGGTCAGGTCAAAGTCTAAATCCCATGGGAAAAAGTTACCCCTACTTTGGTGTGTGCCGTGAAATGCTAAAGCAATTGTGCACATCAAAAGTACCTTAGTTAGAGATACTTACCTGAAGTTATACCTAACTGGTGTGAAGCTACATTGAATACGGATGCCTATCTTCGAATCAAAGCAAAAATTAGCTAGATTTGAATTGTATCTTCCCTTTGAAAAAGAATTGATTAATATTGTAAAGATAAACTACATTGAATACGAGTGCTTGCTTATCCTCGGGTGAAGTGAAAACCCAACTTGATCTGAACATGCCTTTGCTTCTGAATTTTGCAAATAGATAAAGTCTGAATGTAAGCTATATCGAATACAGATGCCTATTTACCTTCAAGTGAGATCAAAACATTAAACTTAAAAGAACTACACTGAATATAGGTGCCTTTTCACCTTCAAGGGAGTTTTAAGATGTTAAACTGAAGAAAACTACATCAAATGTGCTTGCTTATTCACTTTTAGGTGAAGATAAACTAAAAAGAACTACACCGAATATGGGTGCCTATTCGCTTTCAAGTTTGTAAGTTACAGGTGGACCAAATTGAATTTGGCGATAAGTTCTAAAGAGTTGATCAAACCAAATCTGGTGATAAGTCTAAAGAAGTCGAATGTTGATCGAATCAAATCTGGTGATGAGTCTAGATAAGCTGACTAAATCAAATCTAGTGATGAGTCTAAAGAAATTGATAGTATGGATCGAATCAAATCTGCTGATGAGTCTGAAGAAATTGATAGTGTGGACTGAACAAAATCTAGTGATGAGCTTGAAGAAATTAATAGTGTGGACCAAATCGAATCTAATGATGAGCTCGAAGAAGTTGATAGTGTGGACCAAATTAAATCTAGTGATGAGCCTGAAGAATAGTTTGATGGTGTAGACTAAACCGAATTTGGTGATGAGCCCAAAGAAATGGTTCGGACTGTATCTAGTGTTAAGGATATTAATATTATGCAAGTATGCGTGTGACATCATATGCGCATGTGTTATAAGTGTATGACTAATGCATGAGTTAAAGGCTTAAATATATCTAGGTGCATAAGAGTGATAACAATATGTGGTTGTTGTATATGATTGTGCATGACCTATATGACTAGGATTTGTGTACGTGTGGATTGATATGACTGATATGAATGTAGTGCCTTGCATGGGTAAGTTTGTGCTTTAGATAAATGAATGATATATGAATGAACGTGACTTTATCCTAAATGATGAGCATGTTTATGTTACTTGTCCTTCGTGTCCTTGAGTTACGTAAGCTATATGACTGATATTTGGATAAGGTGCTTATGCCAAATTATGAATGATAATGAATGTTTATATTGATGCATGCCAACTTGATTCTTTTTTATGATGCATGTGTCTATATACTACGTGTTTGAAGTATGTAACTTATGTTAGATGCATTGATGCCTACTTAATGCGAGTATGTAAATGAGCTGATATACGTGCAAATGTATGAATGTGTCTGATGATCGAATATGACCTAGTTTTCTCTTGAATGAGATGGCTCTAGTGAATGAATGATTTGATATGGATATGTCATAAATGTATATGGGTGAATAAGTTTAGTGATACTAGTGAGTGAATGAATGATATACTTATTGGTTCCTAATCTCTTCTAAATGAAGGAATGAGGTGAGGTATGAATAATGAATAATGCATATCTGATAAATGTAGTGATGCATGTGTTTTTGCTTATTTTCTTTTAAATGAAAGAGGAATTTGAATGAATAATGAATGCATGCATAGGTAGCCGTATGATGAATATATCTTTTTCCTAGATGAATGGATGAATGAATCCTTCCTTATGATGGATGAATGATAATGGCAGATGTGTTAATGAATGATGAATACATCTCTTCCTAGGATGGATAAATGAATCCTATGATTGAGGGATGATGAATGTGGATGTATGTACAGGCAAATGGGTGCCTATTCTTAGAATGTATGTCTGAATGCATGTATGACTATGTATCTAGATGTATGAAATAGTACACGCCTTGTTATTGATATTGTTCTCTTCTTAGACTCATCATAGGAAAAACTTGGGTTTGATGAAAGTTAAGGTGCGAAGTGATAGGCTAGGTTAAGGTAATGTGAACGAGATGTTCTATAAAGAAATAGGTTGAGTTGAGGTGGTAAAAATGAATGAAAAGTTCCATGAAGGAGGAGAAGAGCATGTCAGATGATATGTATGGGGAGTATCTAAGCACATGTGGCTGAAAGATGAATGGTTAGAATGAAAAGTGATTAAGCATGCAAATATATGTGATTGCACAATATGGTATTAGCTGGTTTGAAGATTTTCCAACTAAATATTTTCTCTTGAAGTTTAATTTTTTCTTAGACTATCATTTATGAGTTTTTAATCTAGCGAGGCATGCTCTAATTTTTGCCTAGGCCGCCCTTTGTGAGTTTTCAACCTAGCGAGCTTTTTTTCTTTTTTCTTTCTTTTTTTTAATTTAGCTTATACATTTGGTTAAGTCTTGGGATCTAATCATGTTGTTTTGATCAATTGAATTTGAACTTGCATCCTTTAGAATGGCTAGATATGAAGTGTATAGAATTTCTTTAAAAGGACAATTTGCAGTTTCATGGCTTCGAAGCATATGTTAGTTGGTCCTTTGAGGGGGTTTCTCTAATTGATAGATAAATTGTGTGAGTACTAGCTCTGTGCCCCCTAGTACATTATTTGATCATGCATTAGGTACTGGGAACTTATTAGATTGATTGGTGGCTTTTGTGGGTGCTAGCCATATATCCCTCGATAGGTTTTTTAAGTTGATTGACGTTATTCTTATGACCGTTTCAAGTATTACATTGATGATATCCCTGTTATTAGCTAGTTTGAAGATTTTTTGATTAAATATTTTCTCCCAATTTCCCTAACTTTTACCTAGGCTTATGCTCTTGATTGTTTGGCCCAGTGGGAATTAAAGCCTTTTCTTTTTTTTTTTTTTAATGAGGGCAACCATAGTTGAAAAGAGAATGCTCAATTGTTTGAGGCTTAAGGTAAATCTTTTTATTTTTGTAGGCTTTAAAGTTTTGACATTTAGAGCCTTCTGAAATTTAGATTTTTATATGATCAAGAACCAAAAAAAATGTTTAGAATGATTCCTATGAGCCTTTAGGCTTTGAAGAAAATGATCGGATTGTACAAAACTCTTTTTTCGAAAAAATGAAGTTGGTGCTTTCATCTTTTAGAGCTTGCTGAACTTAGATATTTTTTTTAAGATTGAAAGAAAGAAGCATTCATTCTAGTTTAGTTGCCTTTAGTTTTTTTTCATCTCTCATCTCGCATTCAGTGATATTTCTCATGTTTTACAAGGAAAGATCAAGTCTTGAGCTTCAGAATTATGTGTAGCACTGGTGAGCCATAGAAAAATCGTTCATTATTTATGATACCTGTGGATTAAGCTGATCATTTTTTTTCTTTTTTCTTTTTAAATCTCTCAACTCACTTTCAAAAGTACCATTCTTTGCAATTAATGAGGTGAATAAATATGCTCATGGAAAGCCAAAATAATGTTTTATTAAACCTTAATTGTTCCAACATAAAGGAAGGAAATAACTAGAAAAGAAAATAAAGATAGTCTATCCTATCTTTAGTGAATCCTTCTATATCCTTGATTGGTGTGATCTTGTAGTTAGTCAATATTTAGCCTATAAGGTGGCAGACCGAAGGTCAAGAAGAGAGAACCTTGCTTTTCAAAGAATTGAGGAATGGCAGTGAGGTCTAGTGATGGGTGATTTTCAGGGTTAGGTATTGCACCATGGTCTATGAGGTCTTAAATGGCTTGATAGAGAGCTTTGCAGTTGTCAGTTAGGTGGCTGGTCTTTTGGTGATAAGCACAGTATAGGTCATAGTGATGGTTAGGTGGGAGTGGTGAGGAATGGTTAAAGCAAGTTTTCTTCTTTCAACTCTTTGAGCATTATGGAGAAAAGGGCTTATTCAAATGGCTGAATTTGTGAGAAATCTTTCTTTGCCCGATCACTTGGTCATTGCTTGCCCCTATGGTCAAATTTATGCCTATCGGGTTCCTTAGAGAACCTTGTTATGGGATTTCTCGAATCTTTTTTTTTTGAATGCTATTATCTTTTGTTCTAGTGTTGCCATTGCCTTGCTCATTATGCCTTTAGTCACAAATTGACTCTCGCTTTTGGTTTCGAGTTTGGTTGCCATTTTTGTGGTGAGGAGTGTTGAAAGAAGAAAAGGGTTAAGTCTTTTCCTTTAAAGAGTCTAAGTGAAGGATGATCCTTGTAGTTAGCATGATACACGATTAATGTGATACGATGCATGTTTCAAGCATTTATGATGCTATGTTATGCTTAACTTGCATGGATGATTATAAGATTGAAGGTTAGTGATGCATGTATATGATGTGCTTAGACATGATATGATTGCAAATGCATATAGATATGTGATGGATGCGTGTCATACCTATACTAAGTAAGATGGTACAAGGTGAATGAAGTCTACATGATAGATGATAATTATAGTATGCCAAGTGTATGCATGGGATGTAACTTTTTATGATTTAAATGTATGTGACACCAATATTAGATGAGGTGATGCGAAGTGGATGGTAATTTGTGTATGATCAATGATGCATGACTAAGCCTGAGTAGTATGCATGAAACCATAAAGTCATAGTGTTTAGTAGATGCATATGTGTGCATGCTATGATTTCTATGATGCCAATGCTATGTTGTGAATGATTTCTAGTGATGCTTAATATTATGCATGATTCCTAGTGATGCCTATTAATCATTAATCCATTTTTCATGAGCGAGCTAAAGTTGATGTGATCTCGAATTTTTCCCTTTTCAATTTAAAGTCAAAATGCATTTATACAAATGACTGAAAATAAATTCATTGTCTTATTTTATTAAAGGAAAAGTAATTAAAAAGATTACAAAAGCTCATAACTAAACTAAACTAAAAAGAAAAGAAGAAGGGGAGCTTCAAGCTTCTGGATCATGTATCTACTTGGCGTCAATGAGATCTTGGATAGCTTGACGGAGAATGGTGCACTTGTCTGTGAGATGACCTGTCACTTAATGGTAAGCACAATATAGATTGAACCTATGATTAGATGGATGAGGATCAATCCGCAGCTTGGGTGTTAATATCTGTAGTTTTTCTTATTTTATGAGCTTATTTAAGCACTAAGATAAAGGTTTGCCTAATTTGGAGAAATGGCGAGTCCTAACCATGTTGACATTAGTGACTTGGCTCGAATTATTATTTTGATAGGAAGGTTCCCCATTCTTCTTAACTCCTTTATTCTGAAGTGCTAGTTCAAGATTAACACCTATGTCCTTGAGTCGTTCCCATATAGTAATGGTTTTCGTAGAGAGCCCAACATTCATATAGCTATTAGCATTTTTTATGAACATCTTGATCTGGTTAGTATTGTGAAGCTTGTTCCACATTTTAAGTATCTTATCCCTCTATCGTTCTAAATATTATGAAAGGATTCATCGGGTTTTTAATGCACCAATTCCAAGTCTTTGAGGGTCACCTTGATGGTTGCATTGTTTGAGTAGTTGTTAAATACACGGGCCAGCTCTTCCCAGTTCACTTTAACCTTCTTTTCCAAGTTGTGGTACCAATCCAAGGCCTACCCAATTAGAGACATACTAAACAAGCTTACCATTTGTGCTTCTGATAGATTGGTCGACCTCATGGCTACTACATATTGTTCAAATGAGTCCTCAGGGAAGTGCCATTGAACTTGCTTAAATTGGGCATCTTAAATTTGTAGGGCATGGCATGATTAGACTTCAAGCTAATGTCTTTTAGGTTGATGTCTTTGCCCCCAATCACTAGATAACTCATGGGCTATAATTTTTCATTTAGATCTTTGATAGAATCTTTTTTGTCATACTTAGGCAGTGGAACCTATTATAGTTGGGCTTAACAAGTGGTATCTCTTCATCGAAAACTTAGTCATTAACTATTTCTTTCTTACCATTATCAACAGTTAAAGGTTGGCCTTTATCTCTCTGGGCATACATACTTGATAGTGTATTGGTCATGGTAGCCATTATCCTTTTTCTACGTCTTGAAGGATCTCATTTAGCATGGCTTTTGTTACTACTTTACCTTTAAGCATGATCGCTTTTTTTGGTAGATTAAAGATGGATTAATAGTGGCTACAAAACAAAGGGTTAGTCATGATGCATGAATTATCTAAGATGATGTATGATATGTAATGTATGCCTTATGCATGAATGATGTAAATGTGTTGCACACATATATGTGGATGCATGGTACGAATAGTTATTGCATGAATGAGGTCACAAGTTGCATGAGTAAGAAGTTAGTGAACTTTTACAAAATGGTAACCTTTGATGCATGTTTAGTGTTTCATGTGTTAGTATAAAGTGTACTTAAGTCTACATGAAGTGAGTTTGCAATGCATGAGTACTAGGATAGAAATATAAAAGTTTATGAGATATATATAGTATAAGAACAAGAAAGATGCAATGTTTATGTCATGTAGTAGGTATAATATAATGTTACGCATATGTATACAAAAAGGATACATGTTAGATGTATAAGGAGAAACACAAGCAGTAAGCCTTCTAACCTTTATACTTCCACACACGTGGTCTTAGCCATTCTTCTTAGGTGGGCTTACCTAAGCATTATTAAGGGGTGCACAGGTTTGATTATGGGTCCAATTAGGCCCAATGACCTCTCATATTTAAAGTGCATGCAAGTATAATAGCCCATGACATTTAAGTCTTGTCAAAGGTGAAATTAGGCTGGGCCCATTCTAGATAAAAGGCACAATGGGCTTAGCCCCACTTCAAATAAGGTTAAATGTAATGGGCCCATATAGCAATCATAATGTAATCTTAATCACTTAGGGTCATACAACCTAGGAGAAGTTGCTAAGCTTAACTACATGGGCTTACGATTTGGTTTGTGAAGGCTTATAGTTCCCACAAGCGGGGGTCCCTTTTAATGGGTCTTTCTAATTAAGGATAATAGTGACCGATTAGTTCACTGTTTCATATACCTAAAGGTATGAGGCTTATGAGCGATGGATATGCTAGCAATTCCACATTCTTAAATGAAAAATGGGTCCATGGTTCGCAACACCGTATAGGGTAAAAGGGGCACAATTTATATAAAATGAAACACATGGGATTAATAAAAATTAGAATATTAGAAGGTATATTATTTAGGCAAATTAATTCTCAATCCCCAGTGGAGTGGCCGCTATATATTTATTGTATTGTATTTTACTAGGGACGAGAGTAGTTAGGGTGTGGAGTTGCCACCTGGCTCTACACCAGGACCACTGATCTTTTACCCAGAAAGGGTTTAAGATCAGATCTTATTAATGTCCCAATAATATAACTTCATTTATATTCCAATGTTTATCAATCCTTTATTGTGCAAGCAAGCATTTAATTAAAGCATTTATATCACCTTTTCACTTAGAAAAAATAAATTGCAGTATTGAAATATATAAAGAGAATAAGTATGTATTAACATCTAGAAATCACTTCATTTATTAGTGGTTGTTTGACCTGACAATTACTCGTAATTCCATAGGAATTAGCGATAATTGCCTAACTCCCATCTCTAGGAGATTGGCCTTTGTTAAAATACATTTTTGTTTGTGACTTTTATTAAGAAAAACTCAAAACCATTTTATTAAGAAAATGCCAATTAATTATATAGAAAACCATTAATGTGAGGTTAGGCTTTTGATCTTGTAAAACCAATTATTAAGCTACCTATTACAACCCAAAATAAGTAAGAGAATTAAAGGGTACAAAACCAAATGAAATAGTTCATGGCATATAATAAGTCCCATCTTCAAGCTGTCAAGTCCATGTAGACTCAAATATAGCTCTAATAAGTGTCCATGTAAACTACTGCATGTGAGGATGACTATGTCTGTTTGGACCTTTTTGTTCTACTAGAATGGTCACTTGTACACAACTCAAAGAATAGGTTATAAAGGACATATAATGGTCCGTGAGGACCTATAAAAAGAACAAACTTGCAACTATCTACTTGAAATAAATGTGGATGAATCATGATGCACGTCTAAAGGAATTATCACTAGGAAAGATACTAATTTATTAATCACAGAGGACATACACATACATATACAAAGGTTGAGGTTACAAACAATTGTCTGTATAAATTACGGTCCTCATGAGAGGGAGTCTGTGCGGACTGCAAAGTAGCATGGATATACATAAGACATAATCATTTGTATGGACTATGTTCCTTGTGAAAGGGAGTCCGCATGGACTACAAAGCAGAATAAGCATGCATAAAATGTATACATCCATGTGAATTATGATCCTTGTGAAAGGGAGTTCGTGCAGACCTCACATTAATTCCAGAATATCAATATGCATATTAAGGTAAGGAATAATCATACAACATGATAACATCACACAATTATGTCCATATGGTAAACGGGAGGTATAATAAGAGGCCTTAGATCTTACCTTGTGAATGAGCTTCAAGCAACAATGTAAAAGGTAAAGTTTTGAAAAGAATTATGAACATTATGTGAGCTAAAGGTCTAGTAGATTGATCTTACTTTGGAGTCCTCTCTTGGACTTTCAAAAATTGTATGAAGTAATTCCTAGGTAGTGATTGATCTTTGTAGATTATATATGTTGAAATAGGTTGATAGGAGGGGTATTTATAGGGTTGGTGGACACTTCTGGAAGCTTTTTGTCAGCAGGTCCAATCAACATAAAAACAACATAGAGCCTCAGGCTCATCACAAGCAGCATTCTCACATGTAACATTAAGAGATCTCATACAAGCCATGTAAGAAATATAAGGCTTTTGAAATAAATACAGTTTAAGTTACAAAACTGACCCATATTTACAGATTAGGCCTAATCCCTTTGGAATCACAAAAGCACCGCTATCTATATTTACATCATGACCATTTTACAAAATAAAAACAAAAAGTACCCAAAAAGGGCAGTCTTTGTGTTCTCTCCTATGGGCAGAAGCTTTGACTCTAATCTGCTGCTCAATTACCTACGCATCGCAAACAAAGCAATGTGCTAAGCTTTCACTTAGCGGTGAATATGCTAATTATATCATGCAATTGTTCATTTCATGTCAATTATGTACCATGCTATCATAATAAGCATACAATATGATTCATAAGCCAACAAGCATCTTTGATATACATACATGTCAAGAAATGTGCACATGCCATATTATGTTCATACACAAAGCATATCTATCATCAACATAGATAAAATGAGCCATAAGCTTAACATGCACATATATCTCCTTATAATAAGCACATACTCATTTATGCAATTATAGAAAGCTTAAGCACATACATTACATGTCATAGCCTTGTTGTCATGCAATAATTAAGTTTCAGGTTTCATATACATCTTTATACCACATCATCATTTTAACATATTTATAGTGTTTAACATATGCCCATATCAAAGAGAGACAACTAACTAAGATTGGATAATGGATAACTTAGGCCCGAGGCACTCGTATCTAAAGATATGTCAATATAGGCACGTAGCACATAGAACATTGACTCGTAGGTCTCATACCTGAAGGTAAGCTAACAGTCGCTAAAAATCCTAGTTAACCAGTCAACCTATCCAAACTAGGTTGTCTAACTATATAGGCATCATTAAACTCATCA